>JBBYHL010123153.1:0-32867 GCA_038381835.1 Adansonia madagascariensis | reverse complement strand
TGGGAAGCCAATAGACATCGACAAACTTATCCATTCAGCGATGATTCATACAGCATAGACAATGAGAGAGGAATTATGGTTCCCATCTTTGATTACTTCCTTGTGTAGCAAAGTAAATATTCAATGGGAAGCATCAAAAGAACTACTCCATCTGAAGGCAGCCATTGATTACAATATGGTAAGTAAAATGAGTGGTCAATAGGTGCTTTCTCGGCCAACGAATGTGGGCTCTAGTTGTTCATCTGCTTTACCACAACTGAGTTGACGTTGAGAAAGACTAATAGTCAATTAATGTTTGGCTAATATTGAAGTACAAATGGGTCATCAGATGGAATGTAATCAAGCTATGGAGTAGATGTTACACTTCTTCAAAAATCAACTTAGCTTAAACATGACAAATTACCCTTGAATGCCTCCTCCACCATAACTACCCACATTGAACAATTTGGCAGCGATAAGAATGAGGAGGAAGATTAGAATGCTTAGACACTCTCTTGTGTCACCTCTTTTAATGGATGGGGAGTATTCTTGATCTTAACTCTTTATATTTTTGCGATTGGGGACAATGCTTCGTTTAAGTTTAGGGGTGTTTTAGAATGAATAGAGTTGGGAGCTAATTTGCATCTAGTTTTTTTTTTTTTTTGCATTTAGTTATCTTACATTTGCATCTTTAAAGTTTTTTTTAGTACATTTTGCATTTTTGTTTAGCATGAGTCATGATATAGATTGAAATGTTTTGTGCTTAATATGATGAGATCTTTATCCAATGATGAGAACTTAGTTGTTGATTTATCTTGATTCTTGGGAAACTATAAGCATGATTTAATTTTATGACTAGATTCTTTTGTTTTTCTCATTGTTAGAATGTGATTTTCAAAAATTCTAAGCACATGATCTCTTACATTGATTTATGTTGCTTATTTGAAGAATGTTTATGTTAATGTAAATTACAATTATATCTAGAAGCCGAGAGTTTGTTTGATTCTCTCTTGAGGTGAAATCCTAGACAACACTAAGTTAAAGAGATGATTTAGGCCATCTTTAGATCGTTTGAGCCTTTCTAAGCCTACGTTTATATATTTATCCCTAGTTACCCTATTTGAGCCTAAGTGATATATGCTTTTCTTTTGATTGCCACATATATTTTTAGCCTAGCCTAATAAGAAAAACCATGATCAACCTTCATTACATAGGCATGAGCATGAAGTTATTTCAGAAAATATAATGAGCCATGTTTTGATTATGTTGTATTGGTGAAGCATGAAAGAAAAAATGAGAAAAAATAGAAAAAAATAAAGAAAGAGAAAAAAAAGAAAAGAAGAAATAGAGGAAAAAAGAAACACACAAAGGTGTGTAAATGAATAAAATGGCGTGAAAAAGAAAATGTCATGAAAAGAAAGGGTATGTGCTTCAAACTTGTTGTGAATGGCTCTTTGAAAGACTTGAAACTATGGGTGAAATAAGTTGAAATATATCTGTTATCCTACCTTTACCCTAGCCTTACATTACAAGCTTAATAAAGTCCTACCTGATCTTTGATTAGGTGTTGGTTTACATAGTGTAGAGAGAGATGAAAAGCAAACATATAAGAATCTAGTATTAATTCGTGGTTTACAATGGCATAGATTTATTCAGTTTGCATGCAATTATTTATAAAGAGATCAGTTATACACAAATCAAAAATCCATTTAGAGCATTAAGATTTATAATTGAATTGAAGCATGAATTTGAATTATGTTTGTATCTATCTTGAGTTGAGATATTAAGATGACTTTTGAGGAAAATTAAGGCAATTATCATTCGAGTACATTCATTTTAATTTGCATTTCATTTTATTTAGTAGGTTTTGTTCTTTCTTTTTGTTTTTTTCTCAAGTACTAGCAAAATTTTAAAGTTCGGAGGTGTGATAACTCTATAAAATAGAGTTATTTAGTCTGATTATGCACACTAAATTAGTTAAGGCTTAGAGATTTTTTTAAAATTTCATTTATATTTAGAAGTTTTTAATTTGGTATTATTTTATTTTTAGTAGTTTTTAATTCAGTATTATTTGCTTTCCTTATATTTTAATTACTTAGTTATTTAAATATTTTCCATATTTTTGTAGGTCAAAACCCAAAGGAATTTCCAAAAGTACAACAACTTATTGAAAAGGAAAGTAGACTTAATCAAGTAAAGTGGTTCCAAGTTGAAAATCCTCAAAAATACATACTTAAGATACATACAGATCAAGTCTCTCCATTTTAGGGTTTAGCTTATAAATAGGGTTCTTAGGTTTAGGTTTTAAAGGCATTACTAGATACTTTATAGCTAATAGTTTCAAAAAAGAAGAGAAGCTATCAAGATTTTCCAATAGGAGAAAGATCGAAGAAGTTAAAGATCTAGATTTAACAATTGCAGTTTTCTCTTTTCCTTTGATCTTTTTATATTTATTATAATATTTATGATAGTGGAACTTCACTGTTTTGTGTTTTATTTAATGAACATGAGGTAAATTTATTTTTCTAAGATTACAATGAAACTCAACATGTAGTTTGAATTATTTTATTATTTTATTATTTTCTTGATTTAATGATAATTGAATTGTTTGTTCAATTTTGTTCTTAATGCTTCTAATTGATTGGCCATAATTAGTTGATCTGGTAACCTTAATAAACTTAGGAAAGGGAACTTTGCGTTTAGACCTAGATTGAATGATATATGTTGCATATCCATTTATTAGGATGAATTGATCTGCATGTTAGATAGGTTTATATGAGCCTGTCGTATGTATACAAATTAGAGTCTAAACTTAATGAGTTTCTTTTAATTCAATTTACACAGTAATATCGTAAATAGGTTAAAAGAGATATTTTTATAAGACCATCGGAAGATACTTATAAATAAATTAGAATTCTAGGTTAACAACTCATTATCATTAGTCAAGTTAAGAGGATAAAACAAATTCAAATGAAGTGTTAAGGAAAATTGTAATCCTAGGTTGTTATCATTTACTAAGTAAACCTTATTTAAATTTCTTTGTTATTTAGTTAAATTAATTTAGTTAACTTTAGTTTAATTTTAATTTTAATTAGTGGTCTTTTAAATTATTTATTTGAATAAGATTAAATTGTTTTAATTTTAGTATTTAGCAGATTTAGTACAATTCCTTGTGAGAACGATATACTATTCATCATTATACTACTTGTTGTGATAAGCGCACTTGCATGGTGGAAATTCGACAACACCCTGCAAGCAATCATTATGGTTTATAAGGCATTAGCATTTAGTGATTCCATGTAATCAAACATTATATTTTATTATTGTTAAAAAGGTATTTCTTTATCCATTAGATTTCATTGTATAGTTGTTATAAATATCTTATGTAGATAAAGCTTATAAAACACATTAGCCTTGCAAGGGAATTGTAAGGAGTTACAATTATGAGATTCCTATGCATCAATGCTATGTTTTTAAATACATTCTTGGTCATTTTATTATTAAGATAGGGCATTAGCATATGTAAGCCTCCATGCATATGATGCATGCAATTGATCTCATAAGTTAAAGTATAAAGATACTTAGGGACATCACATTGGTGTTTGTTATGGTAACAATATCACTGAACATGACCTGTTATGAGAGTTCCATTTGGTATTTGACTTAAGTGTCTATGAAAATACTCTTATGTGTTAATACTGTAAGTGTTCCTTAGACTTGTGACACCAAGTCATCTCATATGAGGAGTGCATACTTTGATTTCATCACGAACAAGGCCATAATAGATGAATGCTTATGGTAAGGTAGTTTTGGGCATGGCATGAACCATAGGGTAGGTGAATGAGTTGTCCAGAGAGGATTTATCACCTCAAATGATATATGGGGATAGATCTGACATGCACTTGGCTCGTGTTAACTCAAAGTCCTTGGCTAAGGCAATATTGATTATGGAGTTAACATAGGGTTGCATACTAATATGAAATGGGCTAAGGGTAAACATTTGTCCTAACATGACCTAGAGACGAATTGGACTTAAAATGCAGGTGCATCTCTCATTCCTATATATTAATTATTTTATATCACATATATTCATATATTTATTTTTCATTTTTTACGATTGAGTCATTGAGGTGAATCACTCACTCAATATAACCCTAAATAGTCATTATGAAAGACCTTTTGCTTTGGAGTCACCACCAATCGATTTTGACTAAGTGAGATTGGTCACTATCGAAGTTCATATTTTGAGGGTTATAAAACCCAAGAAAACAAACTCCAAAGTCTACGATATTACTAGAGATCCATTGAAAGGGTTTGAGAGTCGGTTACAATCATGAGTAAGGATCAAACTCCCTTTCATGATGCTTGAAAATTGGTGTTAACTTAAAATTTGATTTTTATTCAGTTTCAATATGCTATATTTAATTAAAATTCTCACATTTCAAAATTTTCCTAATTTTAAATTTATTATTCCATTAGAGAAAATTTGATTTTTAATATTTTTGAAAATCATGGAGAACCAAAGGAATAGAAAAGGTTAAAATATCTTTCACACCCTACAAGAAGATTAGAGGAATATGAAATTTTTAGTTTTACAAAAATAAAAAAAAAATCTCAATTTTATTCATTTAAAATTCCAGAAGACATTCCATGTATTACTTTAACTTAGAGACATTGCCTTATTTTTAAAAACTCCAATTTTTATGAAGAACAATAAAACTTATCCTAAGACTGGTTTTAATAAAAAACTACGAAACTAGACTCTAAAGACTTAATGTTGGTCAAAAAGACCAAAAAGTCCCTTAAAGCATGCCTTTGACATAAAAGTATCCCGGCAACTCTAAAGGACTCGGTTCTAAGGTAAAATTGTTAAAATGTCCCTAAAGTCTACCTTCAATATGAAAGTATCCCAGTGACATTAAAAGACTTCAAAACATCATGGTTGATGAACCTATCCCTAATGTGCACCTTTGACATGAAAGTATCCCGATGACTCCATATGACTCGGTTCTAAGGTAAAATTATTATAATGTCCCTAAGGTCTACCTTCAACACAAAAGTATCCTGGTAGCTCTAAAGGACTTGAAAACATCATGAAATGACAATCATACCCTAAATGTGTAACTTTGATATCAAAGATGACCGAGATTGTAAAAATTGCTAAACGGTCCCTAAATTTCTCAAGATTGTGTACTAGCCCAAAATGGATAAAAATGCTAGAAATATTTTTGAAATGTCCAAGATACCCTAGATGGTTAATTTTTGATAGTAATGACATAAATAACTCTAACTTTCAATGTTTTGCTCTAAGGTTCTTAAATTTTCTAAATTTACCCAAAAAGTTAAAAATAAATGATTTGCTCTAAGGTTCTTAAATTTTCTAAATTTACCCAAAAAGTTAAAATAAATGAAAATCACCTAAGAAAATTTAGAATGCATGAAAAGTTCACCAAAATTGCTTAGAACCAATTTACCAAGCTTGGATCTTCATGAAACAAATTTTAAAAATTTCATTTTAGTCTTTAGAATTCGATTTAATTGCAAAATGGCCCAATAAATTTAAATTTTGCTAAAGTGAGCCAACAACATTTAGCCAAGTCAAAAATATTCTTATATAGTTTTGAAAAAAAATGAAAAATTATAGAATGATTCCTAGGGATTTAATCAAGGCAAGAAACGTCCTTAGATGGCCTTAAAAATTAGAAAATTACATTTTGACCCCATAAGTTTTGACCAAGCTAAGGAACACCCCAAAATGGGTCTGCAAATTTTAGAAAAATTATGAAACAACCCCTAAATAGCCTTAAAGGTGCTGCAATTATCCAAAACAGCCCCTAAATAGCCTAAAAGTTAAAAGAAAAATTGCAATTTGATCTTAAAGTTTTGGCTATTTTAAGGAAGTTCCAAAAATTTTCCTTTTTCATAAATCCAAGCATGGATGCATGTAAAAATTATCCTAAGTTATTACCAAACTCAAATCATAACATGGATAAGCAACTTTAAAGAAAACATGGAAAATCAGGCTAACATAAATTCTATCACAGAACATAAAATGCAATTAAACTTATAAATGAACATAAAAATTCAAGAACATCCCAAATCAATATCAACTCATTTAAAATCTTTGATATAAAAAAATCATTAATAATATATAAGCAAGATGATGAAAGAAAACCACCAAAGCTTTGTTCATTGCTTTCACCTAATTAAATTAATTTTATGAAGCTCACTAAAGGGAGAAAAAAAAGAAACTTTGAAAATCAAAGAAAAATGAAAATGGATGGTATAAAATGAAAGATTTTTGAAGGAAAACATAAAAGAAATATACCTTTCTTGAATCAAAACAACTTAATTTCAATATTAAATCTTTGAAAACTATTTTCTTCTCTAAATTTTCTCTTTTTTTTTTCTTCCCATGGATGGTGATGAAGATGGTGAATAAAAAAAATCAAGTTAACCCATCATATAGGCCATTCGGCCAAGGCATTTTTTCATGCCTTTTTTTTTTTTTTACTTTTTACTTTAATTAAATTAAAGCTTACAAAAATTAAATGCCTATAAATTTTTTTCTAAAAATATCCATAATATCATTCTCATCCAAATAAGCTTGGAATAATCCAAATTAAATCTAAGGGTGGACAATATGTTGTTGAATTTAAATCTTGATCCAATGGTTAAAAATGTTTGAATTATTCAAATAAAAATTTGATTGGTTGGAAAAATTGACTTAATAAAAAATTAACACAAAATGCCAGTTTTATATATATATATATATATTTTATTAATTAAAAATGGATAACATTTGATCCAGTAGCTACTAACTCATTTAACAAGTCAAAGTTTGATTCAATAGCCGGTTATGTGTTGGCAAATTCCACCTTAATTTTCATTGGTCAAAAAAAAGGTTGGTTATGCCATATAATTAAAAGAATTTCCATATCAAAATTGGAGTTTTCATTTTACGTCTAAAATTCAAGAATAAAATGGTTAATAAAAAATATTCATATCATCAAAGTGAGTGATAATCAAATTAGAATAATTTTATGGCAATTCTAAAAGAATTAAATGAATTTTTCATCGAAGGAAAGAAAGAAAATTCTAACTACAAATCTTCATCTTAAAAAAAGGTAATAATAAATAAAAATCTAATCATGGAATCCCAATTAAAATTTGTATGTATTAAAATATTTAATTAAAACCTTAACAAACGTATATGAAAAATAATGAAATCATGTGAAAGTAGTCCTTAACTGAGAATCAAATGAAAGAATTTAAAGAAAAAAAGACTAAACTGCAAAGACTAAAAATAGAATTAAAATCCATCTAATCAAATGATGAATCAAAATCCCACATGTGATAAACCCAATTAAGAATTTAATCATTTTAGAATCACAAGTAAGAAATTTGTAAAGAAAATTGAATTAACAAAATTGATATATAGAATTCCAATTAGGAACAACTAATAGAAAATCCAAACAAAATTTAAAGAAATAAAGTTAAAAAATTAGAACAGTTTTCTACCAAGATTTAATTCCTATGAAAAGGATGTTAGAAAATTCTATGCATTGATATTTTGTATGGAATTTTCATGTATGAATTAAAAATGAAAATAAAAATAAAAGTGAATAGAAATAATTGAAAATAAATAGATAAGAAAAATCCAAGTGTTGAACACTAAAAAAGAATTTTTGTGAAATTTTATGTGTAAGAAAAAGGCCATTAAAAATTCCGAACTTGTAAAAATTTATGAGAAAAATCCTTTGAAATGATTTAGAATTTCAATAAGGTATATCCAAACTATTTTATTGAAATATGTGAAAAAGTTTAAAACTTTAAACTTTGAAAAATTTACAAAAAATTTTTACAGATAAAAAAGTTTATATTATGGAGATAAGAAAATTACAATTAAAATACATTTAAATCTTTAAAAATGAATCTAAGTCAACATATTACTCAAAATATTAATCTATAAAAATAATAAAGATGAAAACCTAGAACCTAGTATAAATTCTACTAGAAAAATTTCATGAGCATGACACTCGCGATGCTGTGAAAAATTTGAAATTAATGAATAAATTTGACAACTTGACATCTCATGATATAAAATGCCAACAACAATTTTTCTTAAATTTTTTTAACTTTTTGAGCTGGGTATTATTAGTGGAAGTCCTATAAACCAATTGTTGTGGCTTGTAAGGCTTATCATTTAGTGATTTCATGTAATCAAACATTATATTTAATTAATGTTGTAAAGGAATTTCTTTACCTATAAGATTTAATTTTATAATTGCTATAAATATCTTGTGTAGATAAAGCCCACGAAACACATTGGCCTTGCAAGGGAGTTGTAAAGAGTTGTAATTATGAGATGCCTATACATCAAAGCCATGTTTTTAAAATGTTTTTGTTCATCATATTATCAAGACATGGCATATGTAAGCCTTCATGCATATGATGCATGCAACAAATCTCATAAGTTAAAATATAGAGATGATTGAGACATCATATAGGCGCCTATTATGATAACAAGTTTACTGAACTTAACCTACTATGAGAGTTCCATTTAGTAATTTGCTCAAGTGTCTATGGAAATACTCTTACATATCGATAGTATAAGTGATCTTTAGACTTGTGACACCATATCATCTCCTATGAGGAGTTTCATGCTTTGATTCCAGAATGAATAGGTCCACAATAAATGCATGCATATGGTAGGGTGGTTTTGGATATGGCATGTATCATATGGTAGCTGATTAGAGAGGATTCATCACCCTAAGTGATATGAGAGAACATATCTCACATGTACTTAACCTCTGTTAACTTAAAGTCCCTAGCCAAGGTAATGTTGATTATGTAGTTAACATATAAGGGTTGTATTCTAATATGGAATTGGTTGAGGTAGACAGTGAACCAAGCTCTTGCTAATTTTAGGATATAAGATGAAAAGATATTTATTACACTGAGATACTGAACACTGAAAGGCTTGCCAAAACCATATTGACACTCCTTACTTGTTGGGTGGCCATGATGCATCGCTAGATGCCAATCTTGGTTTATAAATGTAAAATATTCTTACTTGCACTATTTTATATTTATTGCCAATGTGATGAGGCTTAATGGGTCACACACAAAAGGGTGATTAGTAAAAATTAAATTGATATTGAGTTTATAGATCTAATACAAGTAATAGTTTCTTAGGCCTAATTTGAATAATTCAAATAGTTTAGTAGAAAAATTATAATTTCTCAAAAATTAAAATTTTAAACCCTAGGCTATATAAAGCTTTGTTAGCTGTCCCTTATAGATTAATAGAGGCCTTACAAATCAGCCAAGGGAGACCAAAAAAGGTTAGGCAACATCCTTCTATAATTTTTGTGGAAAATTGCACCAACTTCTTTGTAATAGGAGGAAAATTAGTTTTCTTCTTCATTCTGATTATCAGATCAAAGTCTTGTAAGTGTAAGGAAAGGCTTATTGAAATCTAAGCTACTAGCACAGCCCCCGACAACAAAGTCTTTTCTTTGTTGAAAGTTTTTTGGTCATTTATGTGGATAACTGTTATAGATTAAATGCTTGGACAACTTTGGTGTATGACAACCAGGCTTAGCATTTCGATAATTGGGTTGTGGAATTACTGAAAGACTTTTCAAGATTGAGTTATGTTTGAATCTTGAATAGTTCTTGAGGTTTCTTGATCTAAAAGATAAATTAAGATTTTGCAAGATGATCTTGTTGAGGAAGCCTCAGTTTAGTGTTTTTAACATGTTTCCACTGCCTTGTTTATATCTTATTTATAAAATTTTGTTTAATTTGATTACTTGCTACTCCTAGACTTCCTGCAAGTGTCTACATAAATACTACATGAGTATTAGTAAAAATATACAATGGTCGACTTTTAAAATTTCACAAAAAAATCTAAAAAAATCCTTGAAAATTAAGAATTTGACCGTAACAGAATACCTATAAATGAATTTCAAATCAAAAGAATAAATTTAAAAACTAATTTTTTACCTTAATACTTATCTTTTTTATTCAAGATTTATTCTCTATGATCTTTGAACTGCATTTTTCTATTACATGCTCAAGTGACCACTTAGGCATGACTAAATAGGTCTTGAAAATGGATAGTCCTCATGGAAGAGGTCGATCCCTATAGCGACAATTATGTAATTTTGATCTCAAATATTTTAAGACTATCAAGGAAAGGGCTTGAACAAAATTAGCCTCTATATTTGCCCCTCTTTGTCATTGCTAAGAATCAGGACTAGGATAAAGACTAAATAGATACGATTTTGTCGAGTCGTGATAAGCCTTTTTATAAAATTTTATTATTATTATTATTATTATTGTTATTATTATCGCATTGGTTTTCTTCCTACCCAACCACATTGGACTTTCACATTTTAATGCCAATTTTGACTAGGCCTAACCATTTGCTACTCTTGGACTTTCAAATTTTGGTGCCAATTAGGACAACACTATCAGCTACTTTTACACTTTTAAATTTTAGTGCCAATTTCGGCTGGGTCAAGGCCATCATCAACTCGTGGGCTTTCAAATTTGTGTCGATTTTGATTGGGATGAAACCATCAGCTACTTTAAGGCTTTAAATATTTTAGTGCCAATTTTGACTGAGACAAAACCATTAAGTACTTTTTAGCTTTTCTCTCTATGTGGGCCAATTTTGACTAGGGCGAGTCCATCAGCTACTCTTAGGCTTTTTCATTTCGGTGCCAATTTTGATTGGGACAGAACCATCAGCTACTCTTTGGCATTTTTTTCATTTTTGTGTTAATTTTGACTGGGCCGAGGCCATATGCTACTTTTGGGCTTTTTTCTTTATGTGGGCCAACTTTCTTGGTCATTTGCCTAACAAAATGAAAAGAACCAAAAAAGTTTCCATTCAATCTTTTGACTAATTGAATAAAGCTAACCCAACCTACTTCATCAATATTCTACATGATAAAATGCAGAGGTCATTTTACTCTACCAATTTTCAAGCAAACTAAGTGAAAACTCCTCGATCTCTTGTATAATTAAGCGAAATTGACTTAAAACCTACTTCACTAACATTCTACATGATCGAATGAAGAGGACATTTGATTCCATCATTTTTAGGCTAACCAAGTGAAGAGTGTCAACATTCCACATGCTCAACCTTTACAAACTTCGAATGATCTGAAGGGCCAAAGCGCGCTCGATTTAAAAATATGATGATGTTTAACATTAAGGAGTGAAAGACCGTCGGATGAATCACTCATCCGACTAGTCTTGCATGGCCACCACGAAGTGGCCATAAACTTAGAGTCACCACTGATCATTTCAAGTTAGGCATGATCGGATGCCTATTGGAAATAATACCAGAGAATCGTTGTTTTGGGTTCAAGGGTTGGTTACGTGTGGGGAGGGATTAGCACCCCTACGATGCTCAAAAATTGGTATCATCTAACTATATCTTGAATCTCGGTTTCCTTAGTTCCATTTTTATCATTATTTAAATATAATTCCTTTTAATGCAAATTTTGTAAAGATACGAGTCTGAGTTTTAATGAAACTTTTATCACCTATACACCTCTGAGAGGTGAGAAACATAGGGGTTTTTAATGAGAATGATCTCCAGATGGGTTTTTAAAAAATCAAATATTTCATGTATGGCACTGGAAAGGTACCAACATGTTTTGAATATGATTTTTAAAGCATGAATGCCCAAGGTCCCTATAAAAGGAAATGTATTAGTAAGGTGGAAAAGAAAACAATAAATAAATCCACACAAAATACATGAAAAGGAGGGATGATCAAAATTTTTCTCTTAATTATCTTCGATTATTAATGAATAATCAAGGTAACAATGTTGAGACTTAGTCAAATTCAGTGGAAACTTAAGGAGAAAAAAAGGTTTCGATGACTTAGGGATGTCCTGGGAAAAAAGTTGGATTTTAGAAGGAATATGGAGAGCAGGGTTGGAGTATCCCCTCGGAAGAGTGGGGTTAGAGTATCCCCAAAGGTGAAGATTTGATGTTATTTTGAGGTAAAAATGGGGTTGGAGTATCCCCCTAGAAAAGTGGGGTTGGAGTATCCTCGAAAATGAAAATTTGATGTCATTTTGAGGTAAAAGTGGGGTTGGAGTATCCCCAAAAGCAAAAATATTCGACGTTAAGAGGAGTGGGTCATATTCTTGAAAATAAGGAATCTTTAAAAATCGAGAGTCAAAGGTTTGGCTAAAATGTTCATCTTTTTATTTAGACTTGGTCTGAGTCTAAATGATTCAAGTTACAAGAATGAGCTGAGTAGATCATGAGGCATTCGAATGCCTCAATAAAAATGTTTCAGAAATCAAGTTAGAAATAGAAGATAGATCATGCCATTTCTCTTTCAAAATTTATTTTGAGGTTATCCGGAGGTCTCGAGGGGTAAACGAGGTACCGTTGGGGAGGTAACTCGATGAGGATTAATATAAAATTATTCCAAAAATCCTAGAAAATCACCTTCTATGTGGAATTAATTTTTGAATTTCAACCTGTCTCGACACTGGCAGCATGTACGGGTTAAAGGTATAATGGACTTTGAGAAATCATTTTGGATTCATCTGAAATTGTTAAAATGCAAATAATACCTTTCTGAAAAGGGAATTTCATGAACTCCATGGAAAAAATATTCAAGGGATTAAAAAATGTTGTTTGCTAGGCCAAAATAACCCAAACAGTGAACTGCTTACTAGATCCTAGGGTTCTAGATAGCGAAAATTTGAAAAATCATAACTATTTCATCCGAGATGATCTAAAGGTAAATGAGACATCTTTGGAAAGGTAATTCAAAACCCTTCAAGGGAAAAATACCAACACATTTTGGATAAATAACTTTTAATTTTTTATTAATTTTTTCAAGACTAGGCCACTATGCTACCAGAACAAAACAAAGGAGGTGTTCGGTATTTTGGTTTTTCTTTGGGCTGATCTCAGGCCATGGACATTCGAACATCTGTAACCAAGATTAGAGGTTGACATGGCCATCATAAGTTCATTTTGCAATCTCAGAGTAGTTTAGGATGATAGAACAACTCGTTGACCATGCCACTATAAGGGTGGTTGGCTAAGGACCAAGGGTTCACATTTTGCAACTAAAAAACTTTATTTCATTTTTTTAAAAAAGCACCTTTACACTCATTCTTTCATGAATCCAGAACTGAATGCTTGTTTTGCCCCCAAGGTTGGAAAACAAACTTCATAAAAATCTTAAGCCCATGTTATTCTCCATGTATGGGAGATAGCATGTGCTTAACTCAGGGATATTTTTGAAATCGGGTTTTTTGGCACTCAAGCATGCATCTCAACACAAGCAAAGTATCAAAAAATTACACAGAATATGAAGGACATATATGCACAAGCATAGATGACATTTTTCATAGAAAGAGGACAAACAAATGCACGAAGATGATAGATAGATACATGTATATACTTAGGATAAGCATGTTTAAAAAGAGTTTGCTAAAAAAGGCATTTTTATTTATGAAGCCTATCAAGCTTCTAGAAAATGCATGAGCATACTTACATCATGTTAATATGCATATTTTAAACATGAGATAAAGAAATGAATATGGAAAAAACATTGAAAGAAGTGCATGGACAGAGGCTGTTATGGTGATGAAAATGCAAATGAGCATGCTTAGTTAACCAAACAACATGAAGACACCAAGAAAAACATCAAGATCCTAAACTACCATAACCAAAGCCACAAAAAATGCATGGGAGTCCTAAGGTGGCCATAAAAGCATAAAAAAGGTTTACTAAGATGAAATGTATGCTCAAAACAAAAGATACATGGGATAAAGTAAAAGATATACCAGCCAAGGCTTGAAGTTTCTTCCTTCTTTAAAGCAGCAACTTTAAACTTAGTTTATTCCCTCTTTTTGCTATTGTTTAGTAAGAAAAGGGTGAAAGGAAGAAGCTTTCTACTAATGTGGTTGCTGATGGGGCATTTTTAGGATGAAAATATGTGAAAGGTTGAGTTTTTGAAGGTGTTCTGGTGGTGGTTTTAGGAGCTATGGGAATGGAAGTTGGTTGAGGGTGGAAGGCAATAGAATAGTGTTTTGGTGAGCTTTTCTAGCTGAAGTTCTTGAAAGATTTATGGGGATGGGTGAAAATTTTTTTGAGATTGCTGGAGAGTTTTTTTTATAGCTAAGAGAGTTCTTTTTTAGATAGCTGGTTCTATTTTTTTTTGTTCAACCCCTTCTTTTAAAAGACAATGCAAAGGGCATTTTTGATTTTTTCTTCTGCACTAGGGCATATCTCTAGCTGCCATCTTTAGTTGACTCCCTTCTTATTAGTTCTGCCATGCTGAGCAATGAGGCAAAAAGGTTGTGAAAGCATGCAAGCTAGAGATATGCTTTCCATCTTTTTACACCCATATATTTTATAAAAGTGACCTTTATCATTAATTGTTTGAACTCCAAAAATATGTTAGAATTAATGGACCCATAGTTGAGGTTTGCAATGTTATATGATAGTTTCTTGGTGCAAAAACATGTTTAAATTGGGTTTTTGAAGGCTGAAAAATGGTTTGAACTAGGCAAAAATGCCTTGGTGTATCGATACACAAGGTACATTTTACTTCTAAGTATCGATACAATGAGTTGTGTATCGATACTAAGAGCCAAAAATGTTTCTAGTCTCGAGGCTTAGAGGCCAATATGGATACTCCATGGATTTGTATCGATACTCATGCTTGTGTATTGAAACATTTTGCCAAAAATCATAACTTTAGCTACTGCTAAGGTCTGTATCGATACAAACATGCTAGGTATCGATACCATACCTTGGGTATCGATACCAAACCTTCTTGTATCAATACTAGACATGGAAATTCAAAATTTTGGTAACGTGAAAGCCTCGTGATAGTTTTTAAGCACCCATATGACCTGCACATACCTTAAGTTCCTCGAGTTATCTTATATTGGCCACGAAGAGAGGAAAATTAGCTCGGGTATTCACTTGAACGACTCTGATAATGATCTTTGATGCCTCGTTCTTGCATTTTTCTTTAAAACGATCCATAAGCATTTTAAAATTTCCTAAAAAACTTTTTTTTATTTAGTTCTATTTTTTTATTTTGTCATCTTTTACCTAACTCTTAGGATACCAAAAATTGGTCTGACAAAATGAGGTGTCTACAAAGAGAATAAAGAAATACTCTTTTGATCTTTTTCTTAATTGGATGAAGTTACTTAATGTCTACTTCACTGACTTTCACATGATCAGATGAAGAAGAAATAGAATTCGGATAGTTAAATTTTTCTTTTGGTATTTATTTTATAAATAAGGTCTACAATCACTACCTTCTCTTTTAATTATAGATGGTAAATTCTCATTTCACCTAACTCCCTTCGAATGTACTTTGAGGTTTTTACAATCATATGTAATAGTTACATAAGACTTATCAATTTAGATTTAGTATAAGATTAGAATTTATGTAAATTTAAGATGTAAAGAAGATGACGCCAAAAGGAAAGGACCAAGGATATCATCATCAAGACTTATGAAAGCCTTGTATGATATCCCTAAGAATTTGACCAACTGGTTTCCTAATAGCTCAAGGAAACTAGATAGATAAAGTCCATAATCATTTTAGTAGACTATACGTGTTAGATTTAATTTTGAGTTTATATATATGTAATATATGATTGAATATATACCAAGCATGCTAATCAAATAGAGCAATAGGACCTCAGATAAATGATAAAATCCCTCAAAAAATATTGATTCCATGCCTAAGCATGATTAGATGCCTTCTTTTGTTCATAACAAGATACCCGAGTTTTAACCTAAGGATATGTTGAGTTGACTCAAGGTCCCTTCTACCCGAGCTGCTTGAGTTATGAGTGATGGGTCTTACTCAACTAATGTCATATTATTCGAATGCGTACAACTTGACCTCAAGGCCTTAAAGGTGAAGGTTAGGTGAAATACATACGATGTATTTAGACAAAGAGTTGCTATCTAATTGATGTAGGAGTTGCATAGAGATGCAATCAGTAAACAAAGTTACCTACCTAATTAGTTGTTTATGGTTTGTTGGGCGATAAAATGATGAGGACAATCATTAAAGTTGTAAAACATTATTTAAGGATTGAAATTGCAAATTATTAACTACAAAAGTTTTTGCTTCATAATGATATAAACACAACATGACTAATAGGATATTGTTAAATGGCATATGTGATGCTAACAAGCTTAATGGGCCATACTTTATTGACTAGGCCTATATTGAATGGCATATCCATGAATAGCCAAATAGGTCAAGGGTAGTTTATCAAGTACATATTGTTGACCTTGATCAAGCCATGGCTAGTATGCCCCTAAACTCTAAAAGAAGCAAGTAGCTACGTAAGCTCATGAAATAATCTAAAACCTTAAAAAATTATTTTATAAGGATAATCCTAAGGAGTTACTCCTAAGTAGGATGTCAGAAAGTAGCCTAATCAGGCCTCATATGATAGGATGTATCTCAAGACCTGAGCAATTTAGGCGAATCATTATCCATGTGTTGCCCATATACTTTTGTTTAAAGAAAGACAGTGGAGATGATAAAAGAATGTGCCAATATAGTGGATAACTAGATTAATAAAGATTGCAAGGAAAATTTTGATATGATCAAAATTAGGAAACTTATAGAAGTTTCAATATTAGATATACACTGAAGTTGGTGCTTAAATATGTATGACATATTATAAAGCCAAATATAAGGAACAGTGAAAATGGACCATAAATAAAGGCAACCTTATTGATATTGATCAAAGCTTGCCTACTTGATTAATGTTTTTGCAACATAATCATGTTTATTCATAAACGTAATATGTTTATATTGGCATTTACAAGCCAACTGAGGATAATTGTTGGCATTCGATGTCAAGCTTAAATTCAGTCCTCAATGAATAAATCATTTATCATATAATTTGTTCTATGTTACAGTCACATTATTCTTAAACATATAACTTGCAATTGTACTAAGAATACTAGACGGCCTAAAACTTATGGGATTCAACAATAGTTTTCAAATCCAATTTCCAAAAAGTCCACACATGTAGAATTCAGTGGGTGGCATTTATGATTCTTTAAATGTTAAAGATCATAATTTGATTTATTGACAAATAGCCATGATGTTAAAAATGAAATTATCTGGAAAGTATTTTAATTAGAGAAAATTGCATGTTTATACCCTAAAGGTCATAAACAAACTCTTTTAGTTAGGCTCACAAAAGGAGTTACGTTTGGATCATTAGCTTACAAGCTAATAAAAGATTCCTAATAGTTGTTAAAGCAAGAACTAACCCATATAATTTAAATCTCTAGGTCTTATTGAGATCCAAACAGTTGGTGACTTTGATAAGGAGATTATTATGAATGTGACTGAAACACATTCTCATAATAGTACTAAAGCTTTGTCCAAGTTAAGACACAATTGCTAATAGAAAGAGTTTGGCATTGGATGTATTAGCAATTAGCTTAATGCAAGTGGGAGATGTTAGCATATGCCCTAGAGCTAATCAGATTGGATGAGGCATATAATAGTTAATAATGCAAACCGGTCACTTTTGTTAGTGATTCAAGATTTTTCTTCATGTTAGTGGTGTGATTGACAATCATGCAACAATAATTGGATGAAGCCCATGAAACACAATGGCCTTGCAAAGTTAGGAATGAGTTATGGTGATGAGATCCTTATGCATCAAAGCTGTATTTCTAAAAACATTTCTAGTCATCGTATTGTCAAGATAGGGCATTGACAATGAACAAAGACTAGCATTTGCTAAGATTCTGTGCATTTGATGCATGCAAATCTCTGATCTCATAGAAGTTGAAGTATAGAGATACTTAGGGATAGCACATGGATGGTCATTTTGTGGAAACAAGTTCATTGAACATGGCCTATATGAGAACTTTATTTGGTGTAAGTCACTAAAGTGTCTATGGAATATGTCCTCTTGTGCTAGTCATGTATATTAGTCCTCAAACATGTGATATCAGGTCATACTTTGATTTAACTAAAATAGGTCCGAAATGGATGGATACTTAAGGTAGGATACGTTAGATATAACATAAATCCTATGGTGTATGAATGAGTGATCCAAAGAGGACTCACCACTTCGAGTGACATTAGAGACATATCTTATATGTTCTTTGCTTTGGTTAACTTGATAAAATAATTAGCCAATGTATGATGAATTTAGGAGAAATTGTTTCTCTAAATTAATAAGGTTAACCGAAAGCTATAGGAACTAATATGAATTGTACATAGTAGACATTGCACCATGCTTAAGGCTTTTTAGGGATATCTGATGAAAAAACCAAAGTACACTGAGAGGTTGTTACTAAAAGGTTTTTTAAAGTGGTCATATTGAATCTTCCTGCATACCGAGTGGTCATGATGCTTTGCTAGAGGCCAATCTTGATCTATAAATATAAATACACTTAATTAGTTAATTATATTTATTGTCATTATAATGAAAGCCTAATGGGTCACACATAATAAGATGATCAATTGGATTAAAATCAAAATTTAATTAAGTATGACTTAATTAAACAAAGTGTATAATAAGGAAAACATAATTGAATAAGTTCAATTAAGAATAATTTAAGACATAAATTAGATTTATGACATCTAGTTAGAAATGTCCTAATATGGCAATAAAGATAAGAATGTCCTATCAAGCAACGTTTATTTGTGGACATGGCTTAAGGATTTTATTAAATAAAGCCAAATGATTGTATTTGAAAAATTAAATAATTATTTGATAATTATTTAATTACTTATTTAATAGTATTTACATGAAGTAAAAAGTTTTTTACTTGGGTTAGAAAATTTAATTATGAATTATCTAACATGTAAATTTAAGGGTTAGGCTAAAAGCCCTAATTATAAAGTCAATAGAGTTTAGTTGTGATCTAAGTTGGGCTTGCTAATGGGCTTGGCACATGGAATAGCCATCTTTGGTGTGCTATTAGGCTAACTTATTAATAAGTTACTATTTTGGCCCAACCTTTGACAAGCTAATTAAAAATAGTTTTAATTAGGCTTTAATAAACACTCTAAAGCGAGGCCACATTTTGAATATGTTAGTAAGTGCTTAGTTGACCTAATAGTCAAGCCTAACCTAGCCCAGGGTGTATTTGAATATATTATTAAGGCTTTTGACTGATAAGAAGCATTAGGAAAAGCCCTAGGCACCAACCCTAAACTTCATCGAGGGGTTTGATGCAACACCTATGTTTTTTTAAGCTCCCTTTGCATTTTCATGGATTTGCTGTGTGTTCTTGAATTTTTCTTCACATAATGAAAATAGAAAAATGGTTTTCTAGAATTGAGAGATTAATTTTTCACAAAAGTTGTGAAACTGGCTAAATCCTAAAACCTTTCTTCCTTAAGCTTGATTATGTAGATTTGCATTCTAAGTGATCAAAAAGTGTTTTTGATAACAAAAAAAGATGGAAAATCAGTTTTCTATCCCAAAGAAATTAATTGGAATAAAAAATTTGGGATAATTGGAATAAAAAAATTTGCCTACATATGTCAAAAATAGTTATTTCCCTATAGAGTTGTTTGCCTCATTTTTAGCGCAATAGGTATGGGAATTATTCTCAGATCACTTTAGATCTAAACCTGCTGGATATATATCTTTTGGTTAAGGCTTGAAAACTCTTTTGGCTATAACCATTATACCTTATGAAGGCTCCAAGAGACATCTATGTAGATCTCCATTTGAGGCTACAAACTTATACTGCTTGTGGCCTAAAAAAAAGATCGTACTAGTCAACCCATGGTGCGTTCATATAGGGATTGACTCACTCAGAGTTAGGAGTCTTTAAGTAGGTATGATTTCTATTAGATCTATGTTTTAAAATTTCTATTCATTCACATGTACATCTCTTCTTAAGATCCTGAGGAAATTCAGGTGTTTCTTTATTTAATTTCATTGTATATGTTTAATTTTGATTTTTATGCTTATATCCATATGCATGAGCTTGGATTTTCCTTTTCACAGTGGGATCGAATTATATTGGTAATTCCTTTTATCTTTTCATGGTCTTTTCTCAGTATGAAGACCAGAGGATGATGAGGTAGCATTGAAAACCAGCAGGGTTAGAGGGTAGACTAATTTTTATAAGTGCTAAATTGGGTGGCCTTACTTTAATCATGTGAATAGGCTAGAGATTGAAAACTCATTTAGCGGTATGCTCGACCCAATCTTTGAGTCTTCAAATGCCAAAAATTAGGTTGAAGATATTTGTGACTCTTACGATCATCCATAAGATTTTTGACGATTTTTGTCAATTTGAACAATTGTTTCTTTATCTCTCAGATCTCATGTCCCATCTTTTTGACAATTCTCTCCAAGGCATTTATTCTTGCTTCCAATCGATCTCCTAGACTAATTTTCTAGATTCATCAAGGATGAGGATGCTCATAGGCAAAATTTCTTCTTATCTCATACGGACCCTTGATCATTTTATTAGTCAGTCGAGTTGATCTTTCATCCCCCGAACTTCATGATCGATCTCTTTTGAGAGACTCTAACATGCTAATTCTTACTTCTAAATTATCATTCATGTCTTGGTCCTTTAAATGCTAAATGAAATGAATTCGGCACATCATGGAAATTATGAGTGCATGAGCATATAAATAAATAAATATGGGAAACTTGCAGATATGAATGAATTTACAAGTTTTCATGAGTTATAGATGTCATTCAAAAATTGATAAGGAAAATGCTAACATTATCTTTTCTCTTTTCTTCAGACCCAAAGGCTTCAAAATTTTGATTGATATGATTTTGATTTTCTTTTTTTTTTATTTTGATTTTCTTGATCTTTATTTTATTTTTTTGAAAAGAGAGGTTCTTATTTTCTTCTTCTTTTTTTTTTTTTTAACTTAAGAAAGAATCCATGAAGTCCACTTTTTTTTTTCACAAAAACCTTTTATTAAAAATGCAATAGGAACCACTAAAACTTGCCCTAAAAAATTCATCACAATATGGCAAATCAAGGGGAGAAACAAATAAAATTTATCATAGCAATGTAATGCACACTTATTGCTATTAAGAAAATCAAATTATAAGAGTAAAAGGTTAGAAGCGCTCTCCCCTATTGTACCTAATTTGGTAACTGCTAAAATCGGGTATGGCTCTACTAGGTAAGGCCTTACAGTTCATTACATGAAGTTCTAGTTGGACATCTAAACAAGTTCTCGAATTGCTCTCGAATCTGAAAAGAATTAACAAGGTACCCTAATCCTTACACTATGAACTTATGTTGAAAAAGTTGACAAGGTACTATAATCTTTTTATTAAAATAATTCGCAAAACACCTTCCATATGTTGGAAGACATTCTACATATTACTTTAATTTCAATTTTTATAAAAAATAAAAAAAAAAACTTCTCCAAAGACCTAGTTTCAATGAAAAGTATGAAACTAAACTTTAAGGACATGAAATCGGTCGAAAAGACAAAAATATCCTTAAAAGTATACCTTCAACATGAAAGTATCCCAGTATCTCTAAAGGACTTGGTGTTACGATAAAATTATTAAATGTCCCTAAGGTCTACTTCGACATGAAAGTATCTTGGTAACCTTAAAGGACTTGAAAACATCATGGAATGATGAACCTATCCGTAATATGCACTTTTGACATGAAAGTATCTTGGTGACAGCATAGAACTCGGTTTTAAAGAAAAATTATAGAATTTTCCTTGAAGTCTACCTTTGACATGAAAGTACCCCTGTAACCCTAAAGGACTTAAAAACATCATGAAATGACAATTATACCCTAAATGGGTAACTTGGATATCAAAGATGACATAAAATGCAAAATGTAAAAATTACGAATAGGTCCCTAAATTTTTTAAAATTGCATACTAGGCTAAAATGGCTAAAAATGCTAAAAATATTTTTAAAATGTCCACAATACTCGAAATACGTTATTTTTTATTTAAATGACCTAAATAACCCTAATTTGTAATATTTTGCTATAAGAAGTTTTTTAAATTTACAAAATGAACCCTGAAAGGTTAAAAATACATAAAAGAACCTAATAAAATTTAAAATACATGAAAAAATCACCAAAATTGGCTTGAACCATTCGGCCAAGCTTGGATATTCATGAAACAAATTTTCAAAAATTTCATTGCAATCTCTGAAGTTAGATTTATTTACAAAATACCCTAAAAATTCAAAATTTCCAAAAGTGGGCCAAAACCATTTGGCCAAGTCAAATATATTCCTATATAAGTTTGAAAAAAATGGGAAAATTATAGAATTATCCCTAGGGATTTAATCAAGCTGAGAAATATTCCTAAATGGCCTTAAGAATATTAAAATTGCATATTGACCCCATAGGTTTTGGCCAAGGTAAGGAACACCTTAAAATGGGTTTGAACATTTTGAAAAAAATTATGAAACAACTCCTAAAGGTGCTGCCATGATCCAAAACAACTCCTAAATGGCCTAAAAATTAATAGAAAAAATATATTTTAACCCTTTAAATTTTTTGCTATTTCAAGGAAGTTCTAAAACTTTCCTTTTTCATAAATCCAAGCACGGATGCATGTAAAAGTTATCCTTGGTTACTACTAAACTCAAATCAGAACATGGATAAGCAACTTTAAAGAAAACATGGAAAGTCATGCTAGCATAAATTCTATCACATAACATAAAATGAAATTTAACATATACATGAACAAAAATTTCATGAACATCCAAAATCAATATAAACTCATTTAAAATCTTTGATATAAAAAAACCTTTAATAATAAATAAGCAAAATGGTGAAAGAAAATTAGGAAAGCTTTGTTCATTACTTCACTTAATTAAATTCGGTTCATGGAGCTCACTAAATAGGGAAAAAACATTTTTCAAATCAAAGAAAAATGAAAATGGATGATATAAAATGGAAAGTTTTTTAAGGAAAACTTAAAAGACGTATACCTTTCTTGAATCAAAGCAACTTAATTTCAATATTAAAGCTTTGAAAACTATCTTTTTTCTCTAAATTTTCTCTTCAATTGTTTTCTCTCTTTTTCTTCCCGTGGACAGTGATGAAGCTAGTGAATGAAAAAATATAAAGTTCCCCCCATCATATAGGCCATTCAGCGAAGGCATTTTATCATGCCCATTTTTTTACCTTTTAATTTAATTTACAAAAATTAAATGCCTATCAATTATTGTCTAAAAATATCCATAATATTCATTCTTATCCAAATATGCTTAGAATAATTCAAATTAAATCTAAGGGTGGAAAATATGTTGTTGAATTTAAATCTTGATCCAATGCCTAAAAATGTTTTAATTATTCAACCAAAAATTTGATTGACTAGAAAAAATTGAAGTAGTCAAAAATTAACACAAATGCCACTAGTGTATACATATTTTATTAACTAAAAATGAATAACATTTGATCCAGGGCTATCAGCACATTTGATAAGTCAAAATTTGAGCTAATGGTTGGTAATGTGTTAGAAGGTTCCACCTTAATTTTGATTGGTTAAAACAAGGTTAGTTATGCCACTGGATTTGTCTAGAATAAATAAAATTACTACATGTAAAAGCACATAATTAAAAGAATTTTCATACCAAAATTAGAGTTTTAAATTTTATGTCTAAATTTCAAGAATAAATGGTTAATAAAAAAATCATATATTAAAGTAAGTAATAATCAAATTAAAATAATCTTTTGGCAATTCTAAAAGGATTAAATGAAATTTTCAAGAGAGGAAAGAAAGAAAATTTTAATTACAAATCTTCATTTGAAAAAAGGTAATAATGAAAATCTATTCATGGAATCCCAATTAAAATTCACATGTATTAAAATATTTAATTAGGACCTTAATATATGTATATGAAAAATAATTAATGAATTCATGTGCAAGAAGTCCCTAATGGAAAATTGGATGAAAGAATTTAAAGAAAAAGGACTAAATTGCAAAGAATGAAAATGGAATTAAAATCCATGTAATCAAATAATGAATCAAAATCCCACATGTGATAAACCCAATTAAGAATTTAATTATGTGGGAATTTCAATTAAAAAAATTTGTAAAGAAAATTGAATTAATGAAATTGACATGTAAAAATCCAATTACGAAAATTTGGATGGAAAATTCAAATAAAATTTAAAGAAATCAAGCTAAAAAATCGTAAGAGCTTTCTAAAATCTTATATGTCTAAGATTTAATTTCCATAAAATGATGTTGGACAATTCCATGCGTTGATATTCTATATAGAATATTCATGTATGAATTAAATAAAAATAAAAATAAAAATAAAAATGAATAAAAATAGGTAAAAACAAATAGATAAGAAAATCCAAATGTTGAACTCTAAAAAAGAATTTTTTGAAATTTTATGTATAAGAAAAAGGCCATTAAAAATTTCAAACTCGTAAAAATTTATGAAAAAAATTTGACTTTTTGGGGTGAGCATTGGCATGAATACTACATAGGTATTGCTAAGAATATACGACGGTCGAGTTTCAAAATTTCACGAAAAATTTCTTGAAAAATCTTTAAAATGGGAAATTTGACTATAACATCATATCTAGAAATGAATTTCAAATTTTCAAAAGAATATATTTAAAAACTAATTTTTTTTTACATTTATACTCATCTTTTTTATCCAAGATTTGTTCTCTATGATCATTGAAACTAGATTTTTTTTGTAACGTGTTTGAGTGACCACTTAGGCATGACCAAATAGGACTTGATAATGCTTTGTCATCATGGAGGTCGACCCCCGCTAGGACAATTCCCTAAATATTTTAGGACTACCAAGGAAAGGGTCCGGACAAAATTAAGGTCTTCAACATTGAACCATGCTTTTGCTAATTCTAGGATATATGATGAAAAGATATTTATTACACTGACATAATGAACATTAAAGGGCTAGTTAAAACTATATTGACACTTCCTGCATGTTAGGCAGCTATGATGGATTGCTAGATGCTAGTCTTAGTCTATAAATATAAAATATTCTTTATTGGGCTATTTTATATTTATGCCAATGTAATAAGGGCTTAGTGGGTCACACACATAACAGTGATTAGAAGAAATTAAATTAAGATTGGGCTAATATTTTTAATACAAGCACTGGTTACATAGGCGCAACTTGAATACGTTGCATAGGCTAGGGGCAAAATTGTAAGTTTTCAATAATTAAAATTTTAAACCTTTGATCTATTATCTAATTATTACCATCCCATATACTTGTTTTGCACTTAAAAAATCATCCAAGAAAGCTTTGAAAACCTAGTTTATATCTTTTCCCTAAAATCCTAAGAAGGGATTGCGCAATCTTGGTTCTTTTTAGAGAAAAACTATTTCTTCTAAAATCTTATTATAGAAGGTCTTCTAAGTGAAATGGAAGGTTTTTTGAAACCTAAGCTGCTAACAAAGCTCCCGTCAATAAAGTGTTCTTCTTTATTAAAGGTTTTCCAAATTACCAGTGTGGATAACCATTAGAGACTGGATGTGTAAACAGTTTTAGTTTACAACAACTAGGCTTAGTATGTTGAAAGACTTCTCAAAATTAAAGTATGTTAAGAACTTAATTCAGTCTTTAGGTTCTTCATTTCAAAGATTAACCAGAATCATACAAGACGATTTAGTTTAGAAGCTATAAGAGGCAGTGCTATAGCTAACTTCCTAGCAAATCGGGCTATAGAAGATTATGAACCATTGGATTTTGATTTTCTCGATGAGGATTTGATGTGTATATCTCAAGGAAAAGAGATGTCACCTAAGGATGACACTTGGAAGATGTACTTCGATGCACTATCAATGCCATAGGGTATAGAATAAGAGTAGTATTAATTTCCTTAAGTAGAGATCATTATCCGTTTACTGCTAGACTGAACTTTGATTGCACCAACAACATACCAAAGTATAAAGCATATTTTATAGGGTTACAAGCCACTATTGAGTGAAAGCTGAACTTTTTGAAAATGTATAGTGATTTAGCTCTAGTGATATATCAACTTTGAGGTGAATGGAAAACTCATGATTAGAAGTTGGTGAAGTACAAGAAGTTGATTCTTAAATTGACAGAAAGGTTTAAGAAAGTAGATTTTCAGCATTTGCCTAGGTAAGTGAATTAGATTGGCAATGCTTTGGCTATATTGTTTGCCCTAGTAAATATAATTAATGGGCCTAAGTTCATGCTGACTAAGATGAGTATTCATGAGGTTTCTACTCATTACCATAATGTAGAGGCTAAAAGGGATGGTTAGCCATGGTATTATGATATTCTCCTTTATGTTAGAGATCAACAGTATCCCATGCTACTAAAAATAATTATAAAACTATTCAAAAAATGGCCGTGAATTTCATCCTTAATGGTGAAGTCTTATACCAAAAAAGTTGGGAGCAAGTGCTTTTGAGACTTGTAGATGCTGTTAAAGCTAAAAAGATAATGGAAGAAGTCTATGAGGGGATATGTGGACACACCCTAGTGGAAATATGATGGCTTGGTAAATCATAAGGCTAGGATATTATTGGTTGACCATGGAAGGGGATTGCATAAAGCATGCATGCAAATGTCACAAGTGCTAGATATATGCAGATAATATTAATGTGCCTCTGTCACAGTTGCACATGATGACATCTTTGTGGCTATTTACGATGTGAGGCATGGATTTGATGAGCCCAATTATGCCAAAGGCTTCAAATAGGCACCGCTTCATCCTAGTGGTAATGGATTACTTCACTAAATGGATAAAAGCTACTTTTTATGCAATTATGACTAAGTCAGTGGTATTCAAATTTGTTAAAAGAGAAATGATGTGTTGGTATGGAATAGCAAAAAGAATTATTATTGATAATGCCTTAAATTTAAAAAATAAACTACTAATGCCCAAAGTGTGTGTGCAATTCAAAATCAAGCATCATAATTCAACAACATATCATCTAAAAATGAATGGGGTAGTAGAAGCAGTCAATAAGAGTATAAAGAAGATTATGTCAAATATGACCAAGATGTACAAAGATTGGCATAAGAAGTTGCCATTTACTTTGCATGCCTATTAAACTACGGTTCGTACCTTTAAGTGTGCTACCTTTTTTTTGTTGGTCTACGACATGTACATAGTGTAATCAATAAAAGTGGAAATTCCTTTATTACATTTACTAATAGAATCCAAATTAGAGGAGGCTAAATAGATTAGGTCCTGGTATGAGCAACTTAATTTTATTGAGGAGAAAAAGTTAAGATCCATTTGTCATGGGTAGATGTATCAGAAAAGAATGATAAAAGCACATGATAAGAAAGTTCATCCTCAAGAATTTCATGAAAGTGAGCTAGTGCTTAAAAAAGTTCTTTCAATTTAAAAATATAATTAGGGCAAATGGATTCCAAATTGGGAAGGGCCTTATATGGTGAAAAGAGCATTCTTTAGAGAAGGAATAATAGTGATCGAGATCGATGGAAATGATTTATCTAATCTGGTGAATTTTGATAAAGTGAAAAGGTATTATGTTTAAAGAGATGTAATAAAGAAAAATGCCATGCATTGTTGAATTTGCACATAAGGAAAACACCAAAGGTTATTGGGTTTGTAAGATTCTGCACTAAATGCCAATGTGTTAGGTTTATATGGCTACAAGGAATCATTCACTCTTGTTTGGGATGACGTTTGCAGCCAAAGAAAGACATGGCATAGTTTGAAAGAGTTGTCAAAGGAAATGCTATGTCTAGATGAGCTAATTTATCAGATTGTATCCCAAAGAGTTAAGCTAGATTCATTCTCTAAAAATATGGGATCCTATTGTTTAAAAAGCTTACTTGTTGAATTTTTTTCTTTGTTAAGCATTCACTAAACCTGCTTTTGTGAATTATCAACATTGTTTAGATGATCAATTGTTAAGAATTTTTAATTATTGAAATGAACTAGATTCTTTTTCTTGGCTAAAAGCTTACTTGAATTTTTTTCTTTGTTAAGCATTCACTAAACCTGCTTTTATGAATTATCAACATTGTTTAGATGATCAATTGTTAAGAATTTTTAATTGTTGAAATGAACTAGATTCTTTTTCTTGGCTTATATTTTTATGTGTCATTGCTTATTTATTTATTTAATTAGATTAATAAATTGATGAGGAATAAACGTAGGATGCATTGATATTTTGATAAGAAAGACTAATGTGATATTAAAAATTTGGTGTTTGTTTCACATCTTGGGTGATCTAAGGTTTGAGATGAGCTAAGTGAAGGAATTGAATGCTTCGAAGAGAAAATAAGCATGAGAATGAAAAAGGATAAAATGATAGTGAAAGATGGGTGCATAGATAATGGTGAATTTGAAATATGTTTCCTAGTTAAAAGGAACGGATATTAAATGTTTGTGGAAAAAAAAACACGGTAATGAAAACCATGATTAATTTGGAAGAGGAATAATTACAAAATTGTCATGACAGGTGTTTTGTTAGAACAAAATAGATCACATGAATGACATTGTGATGAACTCTGTATTGTGATTACATGTCAACATGAAAGTAGGAATCATGCATTACATGAAATTACTAAAAAAGAAGATATCCCTAGTGGTGTCTATGGAAACAAGGATTATTCCCCAATGGATGATACCCCAAGTAATATCATTCCTTCCCAGTACGTTAAATCTAGTATAGCTAGGACTTATAGATGAGAGAGAAAAGTCTAATCTAGTTGGTTAGGTAAAAAACCAGTGAAATTAGCATCTTGTAGGGAGGTTATACCCTATAGAGAAAACTTTTTTTGTCTGCTTCACTTAGTTATGTGGAAAACCAGTGTAGTTAGGTTTGAATCAACTTCGTCTGATTAAGTAGAAGGTCAGACGAGTTTTTTTCCTTTGTTAGCTTTACTTGGTTAGGCAGAAGACAAATGGAGTTAGTTATCTTCTTCATTTGACTATATGGAAGGTTGATAAAATAGGTTTTAAGTCAGCTCTATTCGATTAAGCAAAAAATTGGATAAAGATTTTCTCTTATCAATTTCACTCGGTTAGGCTAAAGACGGGTGGAGTTTCTGGTCCTTTTGTACACTTCATTTGACTAGGCAGAAGGTTGATGAAGTCAATTTTCTTTTTATCCTCTTCATTTGATTAGGGAAAAGTTAGTGAAATAGGTTTTTGAGTCAAATCCTTTTTGTTTGGCAGTATGTAAGTCCATCAAAGTAGGCATTATGTGTAAGTCCACTCTATTTGGTTTTGTCAAAGACCAATGAGCTGGCAGCCTTAAGTCCTCTTCACTTGTTTAAGCAAAAGATTAAGAGGTAGGTAATGTGTCAAGTCCTCTTATTTGGTTAGGCAAAAGACCAATGAAGTAGGCAGCGTGTCAGTCTGCTTTATTTGGTTTGAGAAAAGACTAGTAAGGTCAACATCATTTTTAATTTTCTTGTTGAAAGTCTAATCTATTTAATTAAAAAGATTAGCAGAATTGGCACCTCATTGATTAGGTAGAAGGTTGGTAAGGATTGATACTTCTTTTTGGCACCTGATTAATTAGGCATTCTTATGCATTTAGATTAGTTATAGTTAGTTAGAATACCATACGAGTAAAAAAATATTTCTTCATGTAAAGGGGTTTATTAGGACCCAAATAAAATTGTGTCTATTTTTCCCAAGTTCTTAGCAATAGTCAAAGAGGGGCAATTATAGACACCCTATTTTATCTAGGCCTCTAATTGATTTTTTCTTGGTTTTAGGGGCTGAATGGAATTTCCTAGTTCTAAATCTTCTTGAATGAGTTATAAATGATAGAAAGGTCCAATTGAGGTTTCAGTTTGTTACTATGAGCTTGGTTTAAACATAATAAGGCATCTGGGCTTAGTTGTCTGATTTAAAGGGTTGGTGCCAGATTTTGAAAGACTAAGACCTATGTCCCAAAAATCTAAGAATGTCAAACGTTGACTAGTATAAGTCTCTTAAGGTAATTAGAGTAGTTATTGATGACATTTAGATGAAAAAAGACTTGTTTTAAAGGTAATAATCAAAATCAACATAGTGGTAAAAGTTAACTTAGGTAAAGTGAACTTTTTAGCTTAAAGTTAGATTTTGAAATTGGAAGAGTTCTACAACTCGGAGTTTAAAGTTAATTACACCAAAATGAAATTAAACATGGACTTTAGGTTAAGAAGTACTCGATCCTGAAAGGACCTCATAAATTTAGAGAGAAAAAAATTTTCAAGGCTCAATTCGAAAAGTTTGGGATAGGAAATTTTAGATTCTTCTGGAGAAATTCATTAGGATACATTTTTACTATGGGAAAGAACATTCAATTGTATTTTTACATGTACACATCATGGTTAATTGAATGGAAAAAAAAGTTGTATATAGATTAGTGTAGGAGCACAGCTTGGCCAAATTCAACATGTGATTAATGTGATAATTTTGTTCATCTGTTCATTAATGGCACAATGGTAATTTTCCCTAAACTTAGTTAGAAGGTTATTGATTAAGCTAAGATCACCTAAGGTTGATTAAAGCTTAAATCACCAATTTAGAGGCCAATAGATAAAGGTATTTAGCCATGAAAAAACAAATTTTAATCATTTAGCAAATTTTAGATTTTTCTAGAATTCTCTTTTTCTCTTAAGCTCTCATCATCTTTGGAGGAGGATCTAGCTTGGAGTAGGTATAATCTCTAACTTTTCTCTTTAATTTCAAATTAATTAGCATGTTTTGATGATTGATTCATGCTCTCTATGTTCGATTAATGATTGCGCCATAATGTATTTTTACTTTATGGTATTTAGCCACTTTTGATCATGATGCTATAATGTGTTGATTTGATTTTGAGCTATGATTTAGTTGATTTCATGTTGTTCTAACTATGATTGCGTGATCAATTGCTTAAACTTAAATTGAAATTATGTTTAATGAGCTAGATCTAGGTTTAAATGAAATGAAACTTCTAGACCTAGTTTTAGCCAACGTAGATTCCTAGGAATTTGATGATTCAAGCTTAGTTGAGCTAGGTTTTGAAGATGTTGAGCTAAAATCTTGAAGTTTAGATGATGAAATCATAATTTTCTAGATTAATTAGATGTTCAAATAAGAAGAAATGAAAAGAATAAATTTAGCTAGCTTAGAATTTAAGGATTGTAGACAACTTATTTTTTTTGGGCTAATTTTTATTAATCTGAGGCATGGACATGAGAGGGGGCAATGTTGTCGCCTAGTGAAAAAGTATTTTGAGGAAGTCAAGAAGGCCTATGGATCATGTTAAAGGTAAATGCAAAGATGTGGCATCAAGGGATGTAGTTCAAGGTGTTCGGGGACAAAAGATATGAGAAAATTCATAATTTTGCTTGAATGTATCGATATATGGTTCTCATGTATCGATACAATGCTCCAACATGCCAGAAATTTGAAATGTCCCCATTTGTATCTATACAACATGTAAATGTATTGATACATAAGCTTATGTATCGACACAGGAACTCATGTATTGGTACTAGGCCATGCTAAGACCAAAATGTGCATTCTGTAAAGAAATGTATCGATTACACATCAACATGTATCGATACAATGGTTCATAGTATCGATACAATGTTCATTGTATCGATACATTCAAGTTTTTTGGACCATATGTATTGACACATTCTACAATGTATTGATACATATAAGCCATTTTCCATGATCCGAGCATTTTTTACTCATCCACCATTGATCAAAAACTCGATTTTAACTCGTTTCTTTCCATTAAAAAAGATCAAAACCCATATCAAATTATGAATTTGGACTTTTGAATCAATCAAAACTTTTTTTTGAAGTCTAAATTAGATGAAAAAGGTCAATGTCACATGATCACCCTACTTTTCCCTAGTTTGTTGACCAAGATCATCATCAGCCACACTATTTGCTAGAAAATCATTTCAGCATTTAAACCAGCCACCCTATGACCATCACATTGGCAACAAGTTGCTCCCTATAGCCACTCTACAGCCACCAAGCAAACATCACTTTGTCCCCTTTGAGAAATGACCAAAAACACCTCTAAATTGACTCCAAAATACTGGTATAAATAGACCACTTATATCTCAGCTGAAAAAAGGTTAGATTCCAACTCATCTTCAGCTTCCAAAACACATTCCTACACTAAGAAAACTAGAATCCTGTAGCTCTTCGCTCACCACCTAAAAACAACCCCAAAACACTCACTCTCAACCACTGCACATTCTAAAAATCACCCTCATCCATACCAGAACCAAAACCTCATTATTTCTCTCTTTTTCTTGCTTATTAACAACAAGAAAAAGAAGGAAATTCAAGCCATCTCTACTGCTCCAACTATTTGGCCAAAAATTAAAGCTTTGTTGGTATAACTTCCTACTTTATCACTTTCATTTTCTATTTCCTAGCATCTTCATCATTTTAGTGAGCTCTTCAAATTTCTATCACCCTCTTAGGATTCTCATATATTATTGTGGCTTTTGGTTATGGTAGTTTAGGATTTGGATGCCTTAGTGCCCCTTTGATATGCAAAATGCCTCATTTCATTCTCATTATTTTCATAGCTCTTGCTCATGCATTTTTTGCCATATCCATGCATCTTATTATCCTTAATCAATGTATGAATCATTAGCCTAACACATTTCAAGCACATTTATACATTAGCTTGTATGAATCATTGTTATTTTCAGTATCCATAGCATTTTTTTGTCCAAATGCATAACACTTTCCTTTTCTAGACCATTGGTAAAGTTAGCATCCCCATTCATGTTATGTGTCATCCCCTTGTATGTTTGCTGTCTTCCCCTTATCAAAATGCATGTTTGATAGCTATCAAAAACTGATTTTCAAAACCTCCCCAAGCCAAGCATGTTAACCTTAACCAATGAGGATTAGCATGAACTTAGCATTTTCCTTAAA
>JBBYHL010122941.1:0-32870 GCA_038381835.1 Adansonia madagascariensis | reverse complement strand
TTTCAAGGAAAATGAAAGAAGAAATTTATTGTTATAAATTTTTACTTCAATTTTTCCTTCAATTAAAATTTTCTCCTATTTAATATTCCATGTTAACCAAACACAAGAATTTCATTTATTTTCCACCCAATTTCCATTCCACCAAAATAGGCCTAAATATATCCTATTAGTTAGTGACACTTGGACTTCATAGAAAATATGTTACAAATTGTCATTGTAGAATAGAAGAAATAAAGCATATTGCTTAAACCACAAATGGGACAAAAATAAATTTTCTCCAAAGTATGCGAGTTTTATTTAGATTAAATTTAACATACATTTATCACAACTCATTAAAATACACGGAAGTTGCTGAACGTTTGTTCGTTGATAATATCCGAATGTTGTTGAGTGCAGTCGGTGACGATATCAAAAGGTCAAATTCCAAAATTTTAAATAGCCGTAATCAATAAAAAAAATATTAAAAAAAAAATCAGCTGCGGGAAAAACCAAAAAGGAAAAAAAATAATAATCAAAATTTTGCCAGGTATACTTAAGACTTGGTTCTTTGTCCTTTCTTTTTTTTTTTTTATTATACACAATAATGTGGAAGGAAGGACAATAGTAGTCATCTAATTTTTTTTTCCATCGTTAAATGTCTATCTCGAAGAAATGATTCGAGGCAAGCAACCTAATTTTGCGCTTGATCTACCATTTCCAGTCCAATTTTATTAATTAGGTTGATTTAGTGATTTATGCCCAATTAGGTATCGGGCTCGACATCTTTCTGAACTCCATTTATTGATTAGCTGATTACCATTAATTAGACTCCTGAGTTAAGGAATTCAATCCTCAATTGGGCCTTGCCAACTAGACCTAAGTTAGTAAAATGAACTAAAATTGTTATTGGGTGGGTAATGAATTAGATTTAAATAATTAATAATAATAACAATAATAATAATAAATGGTTAAGGCAGGTAGGTGGCAGCTTGAATCATGCTGCCAGCCACCTTGCTGTCCTACCCAGTCCTCGTGTCCCTGTCCAACTACTTACAGTCAAGCTTTATTATCCCTTGCCTAACCACCGCGCAGACTAAATTTTTGGAATCTTTTAGGATTTTTAACCATGATTGGCTCTTAAAATTGAGCCAGACTTCCGAAAAAAAAAATTGAGAAGACAGTGAAAAAAAAAAAAATAGCAAATTCTTTTTTCATACAACGAGATTCCCATGACCACAAGCTGCACCACCGTGAATACTTTCTCTACTAAAATCATCATCATCGACAACATTCCAAAACCAAAATCTCCCTTCAAAAATTTTCTACCTAAAAAACAACTATCTCATTTTTCTATCTAAACATTTTCTTTCATAATTACTGTTGGTTTATGCGGGTTCCTCATGTGTGGAGCTCCATTTTAAAGGCCACTGTTTTACTCATTTAAATGGAATAAAAAAAAAAACACAAAAAAGCAGCTGACAGCATATTCATTTTTTTGGACAAACACTAGGGTAGTGGAGAGAAGAAGGAGAAGAGTGGTCAGTTTTGGGTTCTTTGAGTAGTTTTCATGAAACTGACAATCGAAGGTTCATTCATTATCCGATTTGGTTAAAACTTTGATAATAAGTAGAGGGCTTTAGATCTTTATTTTAGATGGTCGGATTTGTTATCCATGCAATGTAGCTCATGGATCCATAACCTAATCAGTATTTCTGTTTTTGGATGACATTTCTCAACTTTTTCTCTTTGCTTAGTGATCACTTATTAATAGTTAGCGGTAGAGTTGTGTACTTGTTATATTAGCTAAATATTGTGTATCTTATAGCCCACTTTTTTGTATTAGTGAAGATTTTAAGTGAACTCTAAGTCTCGTGATTTTTACCTTTTATTTTAAAGGGTTTTTCACTTAAAAATATCATGTCTCGTTGATTGATTATTTTTGCTTGCTTTGGGTTGGTTCTATGTTGCTGGAAATTATTATTGTGCTATTGTGGTACTATAATTATTCATTATACTTATTGGGAAAGAAAAGACTATAGTTGAGGTTCCGCAAATTTTTAGTATGTTCGGTTTTGTCCCATCACATTGGTATTAGAGCTAGACTATTATGTTGAGTAATTATGAAGATTAACACTAACAGAATGATTTTGCCGAATGACACAAATTATCAATTATGGCGAAACAAAATGAAAGACTTATTGTTTGTTAAGGTTCTGTATCTTTTTGTTTTCACGAGTCAAAAACTCGAGTTTAAGAGTGATGAAGAATGGACAATTGAACATCAACAGGTGTATAGTTTTATTCGATAGTTCGTTAATGAGAATGTTTACAATCACATTGATCAAGAGACACATGCTCGTACTTTGTGGAACAAACTTGAGAACTTGTATGCTTCGGAGTTTGGCAATAATAAGTTGTTTTTGCTTAAGAAGATAATACAATTGAAGTACAAAAAGGGAACATCTGTGGCTGATCACTTGAGTGAATTTTAAAGCGTTGTGAATTAGATGCTTGGTATGGGCCTTAAACTTGATGATTAGATCATAGGGCTTTGGTTGCTTACTACTCTACCGAATTCTTGGGAAACATTTTGGGTTTCACTTATTAATTTTGCTCCTAATAGTGTTATGACTATGGAATGCAAAGAATGGTATTCCAAATGAAGAGGTGAGAAGAAAGACTCAGGGTTTTTCATCATAGTCTGAGGTTCTAATTAGAAGGAAAAGTAAGAATAAAAGCAAAAAATGGTAGAAACAAAAACTGGAGCAAGTTAAGATCAAGATACAAGAATCTTAAGTGTCATCATTGTGGCAAGACATGCCATATCAAGAAATATTACTACAAGTGGAAGTGAGAAAACAAGGGTGGTGGTGAAAATACCAATCGTGTTACCACTATTACTTTTGATGATATGTTAGTTACTTGTTGTCGCAATAGGGCCCGAATACAAATCCCTACCAAGCCCAACTTAAATGGCCCTTGTTCTTATATTATTGATAATTTATTATTTTATGTTCTGTTATTTCTATGGGACATATCATTATTAACATTTTCTTATTTTCGAGGACTGGGTGGTCAAGATGAATCGCTCATTTGACTTAACCCTAAATAGTCATTACGAAATGACTATTTCTTTGGAGTCACCACCAATCTATTTGGGCTAAGTGAAATTAGTCACCTACCAGAGTTCGTACTTCGAGGTTTATGAAACCTTAAAATATTATCTCTAGGCTCGACAATCATACCAGACATCATTATAAAAGGGTCCGGGAGTCAGTTATAATCATAAGTGAGGATTAATCCTCTCGTGATTCTTGAAAATTAGTACCTTATTAATTATATGTTAACTTGAATTTTAATTCTTATCTATTTTCAACATATGGTATTTAATTGTAATTCCCAAAATAATGTTTTATGAAATCAATTTATTACATCATGTTAGAAAAATTAGGTTTTTTGAAATTTTTGAAAATCAAAATCTCTTACACACTTCACCGGAGGACTAGTGGAACATGAAAACTTTTTATCATTCTCTTTTGTAGCCCATCGGAAAACCAAAGGAACATAAAAAGTTTTAAAAATCAAAATATCTTTTGCACCCAGTTGGAGGACCGAAAGAATGTAAAAAGTTTCATGTTTTGAAATTTAAGAAAAAAATCTCAATTTTCACTTTGAAAAGGATATCTCGTTACTAAAATAATTCATAAAACCCCTCTCATTTACTGGAAGAAATTTCAAGTATTATTTTAATTTAGAGACACTAATGTAATCTTCAAAAAAAATTTTGATTTTATTGAAAATATTCATAGAGTACTCGAAAACCCAAAAACAATTTGAAATGATCAACCTACCCCTAATGTGTACTTTCGACATGAAAGTATCCCAGTGCTTACATAAAGCTTGGTTCTAGTGCAAAATTACTAAAATGCCTTTAGGATATGCCTTAGACATGAACGTACCCTAGTAACCCACTCAAAAATGATCATAAAAGGGTGAACCTATCCTAAATACACACCTTTGGTATAAAAGCATCCTGACAACTACATTCGACTTGGTTCAAAGAAAATTACCAAATGTTCCTAGGGTATACCTTCGACATAAAAGTATCTTGGTAATCCTAAAAAAAATGAAAAAAGATCATAGAAGGGTAAACCTATCCTAACTGCACACCTTTGGCAAAGAAGCATACCATTACCTAAGACTCAGTTCTAGGAAATAACTAAAATGCCCCTAAAGCATACCTTAGATATGAAAGTATCTTAGTAACCCTAAAAAACTCGATAAAGGTAAGAAATAATGATTTTTACCCTAAATGGGTAGTTTGGATACCAAAGGTGACCTAAAATGCAAAAAAAAAAAGCAATTAAATCCTTAAATTTTTCAAAATTACATTTTATACCCTAACGGATAACTGAAAGAATACGAAAGATTTTGATTTTTTTTACACCTTATCGGAGGACTAGTGGAATGCTAGAAATATTTTAAAATACTTTGAATGGATGATTTTATGTTAGCGATGACTATTTTGACCTAAAATGCTAGATTTTCCTAATAGCCCTTAAACTTTTCTAAATTTGCAAACTGGTCCCTACATAACTAAAACACAAAATTAAACATCAAATAAATTAAAATAATCGCAAAAATCATGTCCAAAGGTTACAAGGGATGTTCGGCCAATTTCTTTTGGCCTTAACACAAATATTTCAATATTTACACAAAGCCACTAAAGTTTCTAAAATTACCAAAAAAAAACCCCAAAAGTCCAAAAAATTTATTTCTGCTTGATAAAATGCATAATTCATCCATAAACATATATGTGGGTTTTGGCCTAGCATGGAATGGCAAGAATTTATTTTTCTTTTTTTTACGAAATAGTCCTTAAACTTTTTATATTTATAAAAGAGCCACAAAATTAAAAAATCATCATATACATATACATGAATTTCAGCCAACACCATATAACCCACCAAACAAAATTTTTCAAAACAAAAATCACATATCTAAGCTTTATCAAGCACAAATCAACATCATTATATAATAAATCATAAAAAATAAATATATAAACATGTTATTCTAACATATTAACAAGAAAATACCATGCAAAATAACATACATATGATCATATATATGACAAATATAACATCATAACACAAAAATCAATAATATAAAAACAAACTTCATGAGAAACAAAAAGGCTATTATAAAAAAACAAACATAACAACCAAATAAAAGAAACTAGCTCATAGCCATCAAGCTCAGCCTTTCAATATGGATAAAAATCCATCAGCTTAAGCATGATTGTAGCTTACTATTAAGAAGAAAAATGAATGAAAACAACTAAAACCAAAGCTTTTTTTTAAGAAGAAAATATACCTTAAAAAGCTTTATAACTTGAAAATAACTTAGTATTTTTTGTGTTTTTTTTCTTTTTGAAAGCCAAATCCTCTAAAATGAAGAATCCTCCCTTTATTTATAAGGGGGAGGTTTGGCTAAGGGGATGAAAAAAATCTTCTTGGCTAAAATTCATTAAAAATTTTTAATTAATTTTATTATTTTACTTATTATTTTCATTAAAAGATGAGATACATTACATTACAAGCCATTGATTGTCATTCACAATATTTTATCATGATTATCTAGATAATATCACCTAATGAATAATTAGAATCCAACAAAATCAGTTAAGAGAAAAGTTAGAAACCAATTAGATTAGTGTCAATGAAACTAGTAGAAAAATATTCATAATAAAATTAAAAAAAGAATAATAAATAAAAAGAATTAAAATTAAAACCAATAATCATAAACAAAATTTTGAAAATGATATAATGAAAAAATCTTGATTGAAAATTTAAAACTTATAAAATTATATAAGAAAAATCCTTGTGAAAGAAAATTGATACATATATAAAAAATTCAAAGCTCATAAAATAAATTAAATTTTCAAAATCTGATTTAGTATGAATTTAATAAAAATATTTTAAGAATTTTTAAAAATTATAAACTCAAAAAAACCCAATAAAAAACTTTACAGAGTGAAAAACTTCGTAACTTGAAAATAAGAAAATCCATAAAATGGATTGGGATTTTTCAAAAACTAATTTTATAGTAATTTAATGGGAATATTTAAAGAATTTTAAAGTCCAAACTTGAGAAAATTAAACACAAAATTTTATGGATAAAAAAAGGTTCATGTTTTGGAACTGAGAAAAACTTTAAAAAATACATTAAAACTTATAAAATAAATTAAAAACAACATATTTTTCCAAAATATTAATTTTGAAAAAGTAAGATGAAAATCTGAAGTCCAGAATAAGTCTTTACTAAAAAATTCATGAGTAAAATACTTACAATACTGTGAGAGATTCAAAAATAATTGGCAAAATTGATAACTTGATACCTTGTGATATAAAATGCCAATATAAAATTTTTCTTGAATATTTTTGATTTTTTGGACTTTAACTCAACATAAATACTACACAGGTGTCAATAAAAATGTACAATGATCAACTATCCTAGTTTTACAAAAAAAAAAAATCAAAAAATAATGGAAATGGGAAATTGTGATTATGACATTATCTGCAAAAATGATTTTCAAAATTTAATATAAGAATATTTAAAAATTGATTTTTCTCTTGAATATTCGTCCTTTTTATATCTGGATCAATATTTAAATGGTATTTTTTCTGTTACGTGCTAACACAACCATCTTTATGTGACAGAATAAGTTCAGAAAATATGTAAACTACCAGGTGGAAGTCGACCCCTATCAGGGCGACAGCTATGTTCTCAGTCTCGTATAATTGGGACTATTGAAAAAATGACCCAGATAAAATTAGGTGTCTACAACTACTCCTCTTTGGCCTTTGCTAAGAATTAGGAACATGGCAAAGACCAAATAGATATAATTTCATTTAGGATGTAATGTTTTCAAAAATAAAATAAAATAAAACTACGTTAAAAATAAATAACCGAGGGCAAAACCTAGGTTAAGGTAGAAAAGTGGACTATGGTGAAACCTAAGTCTAGAAGGTTGAACAGGGCAGAACCAATACAATCAATGAAGATGATCAGGATGTAACTTAGGTCTAAAGGATTGACCATGGTGAAATCGATACGGTCAAATGAGGATGACCAGGACATAACCTAGATCTAAAGGGTTGACTAAGGTCGAAATCGATATAATTAAATAAGGGTGAGTAGGATGTAACCTAGGTCGAAAGAGTTAACTACGGTCAAACTGATACAACCAAACTAGGATGAACAAGATGTAACCTGGGTCATACATTGACTAGGGTGAAACCAATAAAGTCAAATGAGGATGACCAAGATGTAAATTAAGTCTAAAGGGTTAAGTAGGGCAAAACTGATACAGTCAAATGAGGGTGACCAGAATGTAACCTAAGTCTAAAGGGTAACCAAGGCAAAACCAGTACAACCAAACAAGCATAACTAGGATGTCTGAAAGGTTAACCAAGGCGAAACTGATATAGTCAAATAAGGATGACCAAGATGTAACCTTGGTCTAAAGAGTTAACTAGGGCAAAACCGATACAATCAAACAAGGATGACCAAGATGTAATCTAGGCCCAAAGATTTGACTAGAGTGAAACGAGTACAGTTAAACGAGGGTGACCAGGATGTCTGAAGGGTTAACTAGGGTAAAACCAATACAGTTAAACAAGAATGACCAAGATATACCCAGCTTTAAAGGGTTGACCAAGGCAAAATCGATACAGTCAAATAAGGGTGACCAAAGTGTAACCTAGGTCTAAAAGGTTAACTAGGGTAAAACTGATATAGTCAATTAAGGATGAAAATAACTGATATTTAAGTTCCTTAAACAATTATAAAACTTACCTTTTAGTTCTAAAACAGTTAACATACTGAAAGGCTTTTTCCAATATCATCATCAACTTTGGATCTACAAATATGAATGCAAATGCATGAAGAATGCATATGATCAATTTTCATGATTTAATTTCTTTATCAATATCTGGTCTAACCTATTTTGGAATTGAATTTACCTTTTTAGAAAATGTGAAAGGTATTTTTTCTTTTTTTGGTGGAATAAGCCTATATTTTCTCTTGAGGATTGAAAGCATTTTTAAAAAGCGTTGTGAATCTCTTTTCTTCTTGGCAGAAGATTTAACACTTGAACTTGAATTTAAAGACATCTTCAAAGATCATTGTAGATAAGATGCACTTGCTTTTAAGAAATCAACTGGGTGATGTACGAATATCATCTAGGAGTTGAAAAAAAACATGATGGGGAATATATGGTTTTTAAAATTTCCATCAACAACCAAAATAATTAATAACAAGTTGAAAAAGAGCAGTATTATGGGGAATATGTGGATTTTAAAATCTCTTATCAACAGCCGAAACAAATTGATAATAGGCTGAAGAAAAGCATAATGAGGAACATGTGGTTTCTAAAATTTCTCAACAATAATTAAAACAAACTAATAACAGCAAGGATAGCCCAACAGTTATAGAATCGGATATTTAATCTTTCTTTCTAAGAAATCATCTAAAAAGACTTAACCTTTTTTTTTTGGGATTCTACTTAAGAATGTCATTTGTCTAACCTAATCCTTCCTAGAATGTCCAAAAGAATTTGAAATATAACTAAGATCCCTGTAATGTTTTGATCTCATTCCAAAGTAATGCAAAAAAATCAATTTGTCATCTTTTCATCAATTTCCATTTCTTTAAATTTCAATTATCATTTAGCAGAAATGTTAGCATGGTTAAAAAGATAGTTTAACAAAGGTATGAATGAAAATATATATTTATATTACAACAATGAAAGAAGATATAATACTGGTTTTTTTTACAGAATTAATGATGAAGTACAAAAAAGATTTGGATATCACTTAGACAAATGGAATATTCCATTCAGTTCTTCAAAGGTTTTTCCTGAATGGAATGTTTAGATCCATTTTTTAAAAATGCTTCTAATCATATTTTGCCTTTTTCAGTCTTAGTCTTCGATAAATTATGCTTTGCCATTTCTTTCAAATGCTTGAATTGTCGTTTTAAGTTTTTAGCTCGAAGCTTCCCTCTTGAACTGCTTTAATCAAACACTCTTTTTAGGTTTTCATCCAATTTTTTGGAAGGACACCCTTTTGGGTTTTTATCCATTTTTTTAGGCATAATATTTTTTTTATATTATCTGAATTGACAGGGTTTGGTGGAGTGCCTTTATCCATCTTTGTCAACATCAACGCTCCTTTTGAAAATGCCTTTTGGACTACATTAGGGCCTTCCTAATTAGATGCCTATTTGCTTTGAGAATCTTTTTGTTTGGATAAAATTTTTCTTAATACCAATCTTCCTTATAGAATTTCTTGGGATGAATTTTGTTATCATGTGCTCTTATCATCAATTTCTAGTATGTCTGCCCATGTTAAATAACGTTAACCTTTTTTCATCAATGAAATTTAACTACTTGCAACGATCTTAGACCCATTCAAGTTTCTCTAACTTGGTTTCCATTAGAACCTAAAAGGGATCTTATCTTCAATCGGTAAGATAACTGCTGTACCATAGACTAACAAATAGGGTGTTACTGCAGTTGAAGTTGAAACCGAATTTCTATATGCCAGGAAAGTGAAAGAAAGTTTCTTATATTGATCTTTTTAGGTCTCTACCATCTTTCTTCTGATTCTGTTAATATTTTTATTAGCTGTTTCCACAGCTCTGTTTATCTTTGAGTGGTGTGTCATCGAATTATAACGGGAAACTTTGAGTTAGGTACACAACTCTATCATCAATTTATCATTCATACTGTAAGCATTATTTGTTTTAATTCTCTCAAGGATCAAAAATCTTCAAACAATATTGATTTTAAAAATTTTTATCACTGCCAACCTTGTCATATTTGTATAAGAGGTTGCCTTGGCCAATTTGGTGAAGTAATCTATAACCACAAAGATAAAGTAGTAACGGTTTGAAGCTATAGGGGTAATTGGTCCAATAACGTCTATGCCCCATTTGGAGAAAGGCCATGGCACGATTATGAGGTGCAATGGCAAAAGTGTGGCATTTATGACACTTTTAGGCATACTTGATATAATGACCATCCATGGTCATCCAAAAGTAGCCTAATCTCATAATTTGTCTTGTCATTTTGTGTCCAATTGTATTGATTCCGCAAATCCCCTTATGTACTTCTAGTATCTTCTATGTTATAGGAGTGTTAATACATCTTAGTAGTATTTGGTCATAACTCTTCTTGTAAAGAATGACAAAATTCATTACCAATCTCTTTAAAGTTTTTTTGTCAGTTTCGAAGATATTGTCTGAGTATACTCGATCCTTAAGATATCTTTGATGTCATGATGCCATAAGAGACCATCTACTTCTATTTCAACATTACAACAGCATGCAAGGGACTTGTATATGTTCATCTGAATTGGTATTACCTCTTACCCCTCATTTACTTTGAACATTAAGGTTGGGTGGCTAGAGCATTTGCCATTTAATTATCATCTTGGGACAAATAAATGAATTGCACTTCCTTGAATTCTTTGAATAATTTTAGAACCAACCTTTCGTATTATTACATCTTTAAATCTCGAGTTTCCCATTCTTTGCACAATTAATAAATCACCAAAGTCGAGTCTCCATATATTTTCAATAATCAAGCTTTTCTTTTTGTAGCTACCCGAAATCCCATAACATATGCTTTATATTCTGCTACATTATTTGTACAGTCAAAATGCAATCTAACAGTAAAAGTGCAATAGTCCTTTTCTAGAGATATCAAGATTGCCCTGATTTTATTACCTAAAGCATTTGACACTCTATCAAAATACATCTTCCATGCTGATTCCTCTGATGACTTTTTTATGCCAAAATATTCATTAAATTCTTATCAAAAAAGTTAAAATTCAACACTTAATAATCATTGAGTGCTCAGCTTGTAAGGGATTCTATAATAGTGCTTTTTTTGATTGCCTTTTGACTCACATAAACCATATCATAATTCGATAGCAAGACTTGTCATCTAGCTGTCTTTCTTGATAAAACTAGTCCTCGAAAAGATACTTGATCGAGTCCATTTTGGTGATCAGCCAAGTGGTACGATAGAACATGTATTGTTGGAGCCTTTTTACAATCTAAACTACGGCACAATATATCTTCTCTATTAAGAATAATTTACCTTAAGTTAAGAAACTTTTTGTTGAGGTAATAAATCACATGCTCTTTCCTTCCTATCTTATCTTGCTGTCCCAGCACATAACCTATGCACTTTTCAAATACTGACAAGTACAAAATTAGAGGTTATCCTGGTATAGATGGAACTAATACTTGTAGATTACAGAAGTGGTGCTTAACTTTCTCAAATGTTTTCCAGCATTCTTTGTTCCATTCATTCGGGTTTTGTTTTCACAAAAGCCAGAATATCGGATCACACTTATATGTACATTGGGATATGAATCTGCCAATGTAATTTAACCTCCCTAAGAAACTTTCCATTTCTTTTTGCATACGTAGGGATGGCAATTCCCATATGGCTTTAATCTTATCCAGATGAACTTCAATCCTTTTTTCACTCACAATTAAGCCTAATAACTTCCTCGACCTTGCATCAAAAGTGTATTTTGCTAGATTTAAATTCAATAATACTTTCTCAGTCTCTTGAACAACTTTCGTAAATCCATAACATGTCCCCTTCTTCTAGGGTGACTTAACAATCATATCATTCACATATACCTCTATCTCTTTGTGTATCATATCATGGAATAGAGTGACCATTGCCCTTTGATAAGCTGCGCCATCATTCTTAAGCCAAATGACATCACCTTAAAATAAAAAGTTACTTACATTGTGACAAATGTAGTCTTTTTGTGTCTTTTGTCAATTTTTTATCTAGTTATACATTAAAAATCCATCCATGAAAGAAAATAGACAATTCTTTGTAATATTATTAACCAAAATATCTACATAGGGAAGATGGATATTATCTTTTGGACTCGCTAAATTTACGTCCTAGTAGTCTACATACATTCTGACTCTACTATCCTTTTTAGGAATTGGGATAATATTTACAACCCATTCTAGGTTTTTTTTTCACCGCGAGAAATCTGACCTTTAATTGTTTCTTTACCTCTTCTTTTATTTTTAAAAAGATTTTTGATTTTATTCTTTTTAACTTTTGTTGAACTAGTTTGCATTCTGGTTTTAGAGGAAATTTATGGACTAGGATTTTCGTATCCAATCTTGGCATGTCTTGGTAAGACCACGCGAAAACATCTCAAAATTCCTAAAAGAAACTTATTGATTCTTTCCTAGTGGTAGGCATAAGAGCAGTCCCTATTTTGACTTCTTTTCTATTATCCTCATTATCCCCTAGATTTATCACCTCTGGATTTTTCATAAGGCATTATTCGTTCATCCTCTTGCTTAATTATTTTTAACAGATCAAGTGGTAAAGTATGATCATTAACATCTTTTTAAAATCGACCTTGTTCAAGCAAATAGCCTATTCAAAATCAACCTTCAAATCGTGATTAGGATTATCCACTTCTCTTTTAGTGTGAAATATGTAATGGTAAGAAAAAAAACAAAGAAAAGAAATTGGCAAATAAATATATGACATGATTTGTGTATATATATGTAAAAATGAAGAGAAATATTAGTATAAAAGAAATTGGACATAGATAAAAAAGTCATATGTATTTCATTTCTATAAATGATAATTTAACATTTTAAGCTTTTACAGAAGATTTTTATATGACAAAATGAATTTCTTGAATTACTTTGAAATCAACCTAAACACTATAGTTCTCTCAGTACAAGTCCAAATCTTCAAGGCATATCCAAAAGGGCAAAGATGGATCCTACAATCATTATTTGGCTCTTCACTGTCTTTTCTAAAGGTGGCCAACTAACACTTTTCAAAAACTTTATTAATTACCATAATGACACCTTTGGTTTCTCTTTCTTCAGCTCTTGGATTAACAACCTCCATGACAGAAAATTTTATCCCGTAAGAGGTAAAGGGTCAACTTTTGTCTTGACTATTGATTGATGGCTCAAGCAAGCTTTTTTTTAAATCTATTTTAAATTTTTTCCTTTGACTCCATTCTGGCTTGAAGCCTAATTTGTGCTTATCTTTCTTGCCAATGACATTAATGGATAGACTGGTCCCTTATAAGTATTTCCCAAGCCCCCTTCCAACTTGGGCTTATTTCCTAACTGTAAGCTTGAAACCTATGTGGGTGCTCTTTGAAAGTGTTGGTTTTGGGATTATAGACCCTTCTACAGAAAAGGTGGCGTTAGCAATTTTGAAGGATCTAAAAGGGCACTCTTCAACTTCAGCATTGGCTTCAACATAAAGGGCTTCAACAAAAGGTATAGCCATGATGTCTTCTTTTTCAGAGAAGCTAACGAATTTCTCATCAACTATGAATTTAACTTTTTGATGCAAAAATGATAGGATAGCCCTTGTAGAATGAATCCATGGTCATCCCAACAAATATTTGTATGATAGGACAATGTTCATCACATAAAATTTGATCTCAAATAGGCATGGGCAAATATTAAAATGATCAAAATAGTCTATTTAATTTCTCTCTTTGCCTCGTCAAATACCTTAATAGCTATATGGCTATGCTAGATCTAACTGGCATCAATTGGCAAGCAAGACAATGTGATTAGCGACATTACATTTAAAGCTGATCCATTGTCAATATTATTCTAATTGTTTCATTATGTTGTACTCATTGTGCCCAATAAACTTAAGGAATTCGATCGCTTTTTTTTCTTTAATCGATTTTTGCAATTTCACTAGTATATCTTCAGTAACTGCTGCTTTTTTAGATGTTTATCCCTTTAATTTTGCTTTGGCACTAGTTTCACCGATTTCTGGATCATACATGCGACCAATCTGTGTCATATGGCTTACCCCTATAATGTCAACAATGGTAAGTTAGCTTGTAATAGCCTCTAAACTTATCACCACACCATCATACTTTCACAATACCTATTTGTTATTCTGATATAGAAACAATGTTGGTGCTCTGATAATGAGTCTGGGAGTAACTTCGGCCTTAAGTGTTATGAGCTTTAGATGGTTATAATGAATGATAAAAGGGCAATCGATGCCATAGGGTGGCCATAATGATCCTTCGCTAGCCATGTTAACTTATTTTTCTTCCTCTAGCCCAGCTTTTCTGAAGAACCCAATTTCACTATTGTCTATCATTTTTTGGATCATGGCTAAAAGGTTAGGTAATTTTGCGAAGTGTGTTCTGATGACTTGTAAAATTTACAAGAGTTAATATTAGGATTAAAGCAATTATTGATGGTTCCATGATTCTAACCAAAGATCCCGCCCTCAGTCAAGATTGCTCATACTTTTTCCATTGGAGTTCTAACTTTTTGGACCTTTAATTTCCCTCTTCACTCTTCTTCAGTAATCAGAATGTTAATCTTGAGTTCGGGATGATCAGATAAGGGATTTGCTATATAATAGGTGCTGGAGCATTATCGAATTGAAAGGAGTCATTCTCATAAGACTTTAGACCTTTTGTTTGAAGGACATACAATTTTTTATCAAGTGACCCGCTATTGCATGATACTCACAACGGAGATTTGGGTCATATCAATTACTTTCATATGGTTTGGAAAAAATGAAAGCCACTAACTGTACTTTAAAACGTTTATCAAACATTTCCTTATAAAAGTAAAAAAGAGGATCATAATGGGGTCTAGGTTGGTTCGCTCTTTGAGCTAGTGGATTGAGATTGGGTCTTGGTTAGCTTTGTGAAGGAGAGTTCAAAATGGTATCTAGATTGATGTTGAAAAGGAAGCTCCAGGTATATTAAGTGAGTTGGTATTTTGGGTTTAATGACTTTGGTTTTGGTAATAGGGATGAGGTTCTTGACAATATAGCTGACTGATATAGTAAATAGATGAGCCTCTTCTTTTTTCTTTTCTAGCCCTAGTTTCTATCTGATAGAGAACTTTTCAATCATAATTTTTTTGGCTTTTATAGCTATCTTAATCGTTTCTGTAGAAATAACAAGATCAGTAAAATTCTTGGTCATATTTCTCACCAACTCGTCATAATAGTGGGATATAAGGTGTTCACAAATAGCATTATGGTTTTTTTCTTAGTCAAGGGAAGTTGAAACTGAGAGGCCATATCTCTCCATCATTGTGCATACTCCATAAAAGATTTCGTAGATTTTTTTTCATATTCTAGAGAGTTAATTTACAGAGCACCTATTCATCCATATATTTATATTGCTAAAGAAATGCATTGGCCAAGTCAGTCCTAGTGCAATTTAGATCATTATACCATTTCAATGCAGATCCAAACAAGCTTTCTTGAAAATAGTGAACCAAAAGCTTTTCATTCTAAGTATAGCTAGCCATCTTCTTGATGAACATTATGATGTGTGCTTTAAGGGAAGTGGTGCCCTTGTACTTTTCAAAATCGGGCATTTTAAATTTTGATGGAAGGACAAAATCTAGTAATAGACTGAGATTCTTGACGACCACACTACTGTATAGTTCTGCCTCTTCGATGGCCTTATAGCCTTTTCTCAAGGAGCTATAATTTTTTTTCTCAATCTCTACTCTACCCTACTTTTTACCTTTCTTTTTATGTTTTTTCTCTTCATCAATACTAAGGTTCGCTGATTCTTTTTGAACAACTATAGTTCTTGTGCCTGTCCCTTGTAAAAGGGTATTAGGGTTAATAATGATGATTGGTGGATTAGCTGTAGGGTTATTTTATTGCATATTTTGGGTACTAGCTGACTGTGTATTTTGAGCATTAGTTTTCTATTCCTTAAGTGGTATCTTCTTGGATCCCCCAGGAAGAATATTAGTATTTATCTCTGGCTGTTGACGAACTAGCTCCCTTGCTATTAACAAATCCATCATCCTTATGATATGAGTTATAGTTCTTCTTGCCTTTTCAGCACGGCCTCTTGGGCCTGTCGATTTTTTCTTCTAATGTTTCTAATCTTACGAAGTGGTCTTCAGCCATTCTTTTTGTTCTAAATCTAGTACAGTATCGATAAGTGGGTAGTGGTTGAGTCGATCTCTCTAGGCTTATAATGTTAGAACCTTAATAGAATTTAAGATCTCTTTGAGTTAATTAATTTTAATTTATGAACTAATGAAATTAATAATCATGAATGTATGTACATATCAGTGTAAATGTATGGTATATGTCTACATGGTATGAGTATATAAATGCATTTGCTAGCATGCTTGCTTTAGTGAAAGATTCTAAACTTAGAAAATTTTCATTAACTTCATGATAAACTATATATTCACTTTGTTGATCATGTAGGGATTACATCCAAGGAAAGTCCTAACGTGATCATATTTTTCTTGAGCCTCATCCAAAAACTAAAGTACAACATGGTCATATTCTCCTACGAGGTTAATCTGCATCTTTAAGGCTTTATCCTCTCCACTATTTTCCTCGCTTGGATGACAACTAAATGAATAAGTTCTGTGAGATGATCTATGTACATCTGTTAGCCAAAAGAATTAACTGTGCACCTTTTGCCATCATTTTTAGCCCACCATAGTTTATTAGCCCAATATGCATCCGGATCATGGTAGGCTTGTACCAAGGTGTGAATGTCATCTCCTTTACATTGTAGTGCTACTAGAACCCCTGGATATCTTGACATTTCCTCTCTTCTTGTTCATTAAGCCTAGGCATTAAGCTTAGGCATTTCCTCCCTCATTCCCTTAGCAGTGCTACTAGAACCCCCAGATATCTTGACAAGCTTTACCTTCTTGTTCTGTTTAATCCACTCATTCTTCGTCAGATTGTACTTTTCTTTCATTCTTTCAACTTTTTTTTTCATTTTGCTTCTATCTTCATTCATAAATAGGCCACCTTCTCTTTGAGCTAATGATTCTCGTCACTCATTCTCTTTCATTCCCTGGTAGCTTTTTTCTTAATCAAATCAATGACAACCTTTCATTGGATAGATACATGAGGAATGGTCTTATTTGAGTTAGGAATGATTACGTTGCAGCCTCGGACTCTCCTTTAAACATCATAACCTAGAGTGATCTTATCCGTGTATGAACGTAACCTGACTCATGCCTCTTCCTCTAATGTAAAGCGGCTATCTAAAACAGCTTTCAATAATTTTCATCATGATATTCCAGGTCCACACTAGCGAAATTTGAAGTCATGGGGTTAAACTATTATGGCCTATATTGCCTTCAAACCAATAATTGCAGATAACCCACAGCGCTCCATATACCGTGCAAAAGCATATAAAGTAGATTACCACGCCAATAAACAAAGCATTTTGGTGAAAACCAAGTTGCCCTTCAAGTTATATTAAGAGAAGCCAAGTTCTTAAGCATATCAACCCATTATTTCTTGGTTCTGAACTTCAGCAATTCTTTTTTGATAAATTCCTAAAAAAAGACAGAATGCAAGAAATAGGGTTTAACTTTCTCTACTCCTTTGCCTAAATATGAATTCTAGCCTAGATATACAATAACAAAGCACTTCCAAAGAATCTCCCTTGACCATCCTTTCAGAATGCATTGGGTGCTTAAATCATCTCAACTATAATAGGTGAAGCTGCATACATATTCATTTTCAATTGATCAAATAAATCCACTACTGCTGCCTCCACATGCCCCAACATTATTGGGAAGAAAACCATCCCATATATAGCAAGAGCGAATGCATCCAAAGCTTTCTTAGTGTCAGATCACATTTGGATATATTTTCATAGAATTTGCCATGAAATGACATTAGTGCTCCCTTTTTGCTCTATGTGATGTTTGCCGACTTTGAAATCTAGATCCAAAATTTGACTCAATTTTTTACATAAGCTGGTTAAATTATGCTTTTTTTTGTAGTAGATAGGCCTTATCTTCAAAGGTGCAAGCTTGAGAAAAGCAAAAATCTCTTCCACAGTTGGAGTCATGTTATGCTGATTGAATAAGAAACATTGGAATGGCGGATCCCAAAACTTGATCATAGCTCTGACTAATTGCTCATCCATGTGTATTTTGAGCAAGAGAACAATCTTTCCATACTTTTCTACAAACAGGCGAAAGAGCAATCTTTCCATACTTTTCTACAAACTGGGTCTGCTTTACATTTCCCTACTGATCCTATATTTTGGTTAACTCTCTCAAATTATTCCGACAGAGGTTTAAATGTGTGATCTTCGGCAACTCTAGCACAAAACCTCTCGGTGTACATTCCCTGTCCTTTTTTTATTGAATTTGGACTTAGAATGAACATCTTCAAATTCCTTAGAAATAACCACTGTAGGCACCAGTTCAACCATAAAGTTAGATGAAAATTGATCTAGGTTGAAATTCCTTTTAAAGCAAGTGTTCTTGTATGGATATGAGGAAAGAAAATGCACCAAAAATAAACGAGTTAGTATCCTTAAGAGATATTAAATTCAAATAAAATTTTGAAATAATGAAAATCATAAATTCTTCAAATAAAGTGTCACAATTAATAAAATAAAAATTTTCAAAGCAATGAAAATTACAAATTATTCAAATAAAATATTAAAATCATCCAAATAAATAAAAGTATTAAAATAAAGAGAAAAAGATAACTTTGTACCTTTATGTGTCCCTAATTTTGGTGATGCCTAAAATCAGGCATGGTTTTGACTGGAAGGTTATTATGGTTCACTATATACGGTTTAGGTTAGACCACTAATTAGTTTCTTGAATTCCTCAAGCTCAAAGGGGACAACAAGGTACCTTAACCTTATCCATCATGAATTTATGTTTGAATTGGTATAATTCGAGTGGGTGTGTCCTTTATGCCTATAACTAGGCTAAAACCTCATGCAGGTATAAGAATCTAAACCCGATAGGGCTTGGCTGATCCAAACAAAGGCTTACACCTCAGAAGATAGAGCTATTTCACCCCTTCCTAAAATATTGGATACCTATGTCCCTTCTATATCTGACAGAGGAGAAACTACTGTACATGTGCACAGTGAGTGCGAAGGGACAAATATACCTTTTTATGACACAACATTAAAAATAAAACCCACTATCCTAATCCCTAAGAGATAAAAAAAAACATAAAAGGATAGTGTAAAATAAGTATTAGTATAATGGAAAGAAAAATTTTTAAGAAAAAAAGGAATTTAAAATTAATTACCAATTGAAACCAAATTAATTACAATTTAGTTAGCATGCAATTAATTTTAGGCATGACTCTCTAAACCATCCCCAACGGAGTCACCAAGTTGTCACAACATTGCTCAGATACGAATCTCGACCAAGCTTGACTTAAATGGCCTCTGTTCTTATATTTGTTAATACATCACTATTTTATATTATCTTATTTCTATGGGCCATAGAATTCTTAATATTTTCTTATTTTTGGGGACTGGGTGGTCAAAATGGATCATTTATTTGACTTAGCCCTAAACAATATTGCAAAACGACTATTTATTTGGAGTCTCCACCAATTTGTTTGGGCTAGGTGAGATTAGTTACCTATCAGAGTTCAAATTTCGAGGGTTACGAAACCCTAGAACACTAGCTATGAGGTCCATGATCATACTAGAAATCATATAAAAAGGTCTAAGAATCAGTCACAATCAAAAGTAAGGATCGACCCTCTCGTGATGCCTAAAAATTGGTACCTTATTAATTACATATTAATTTGAATTTTATTTTTTATCCAATTTCAACATATGACATTTAATTGTAATTCCCAAAATAATATTTATGAAACCAATATATTATTTTGTGTTAGAAAAATGGAGTTTTTAAAAATCAAAATTTCTTACGCACTCCATCGAAGGACCAGTAAAACATAAAAGCTTTTTATCATTCTCTTTTATACACTACTAGGAAACTAAAGGAACATAAAAAGTTCAAAAATTAAAATATTTTTTACACCCCATTGGAGGATTGGAGAAATGCGAAAGGTTTTATTTTTTAAAATTAAAAAAAATCCTAATTTTTTACTTTAAAAAAATATCTTATTATTAAAATAATCTGCAGAACGCTTCACATATACTGGGAAAATTTTCATGTATTATTTTAATTTAGAGACATTATCTTGATCTTCTAAAAATATTCTAATTTTATTAAAAATATTAATAAAGTATCCTAAGACCAGAAAATAGTTTGAAATGATGAACCACCCCTAATATATACTTTTTACATGAAAGTATCCCAATAATCACATAAGACTTAGTTTTAATTCAAAATTACCAAAATACCATTAGGGTATACCTTTGACATAAAAATATCCTGATAACTCTAAAGGACTCAAAAATGATAATAGAGAGGTAAACCTATTCTAAATACACATCTTTGGCATAAAAGTATCCCGATGACTACATCAAACTCAGTTCTAGGGGAATTACCAAAATGTCTATAGGTATACTTTTGACATAAAAGTATCTTGATAACCTTAAAAGATACGAAAAAGGATCATAAAATGATGAACTTATCCTAAATGCACACCTTTGGCTAAGACTCAGTTCTAGGGAAATTACCAAAATTCTCCTAATGTACTTTCGATATGAAAGTACCTTAATAAACCTAAAAAACTTGATAGAGGTAAAAAATGTTGATTTTTACCCTAAATGGCTAGCTTGGATATCAAAGTAACCTAAAATGCAAAAATTAAAATTAATTACTTAAACTTTTTAAAATTGAATTTCGTACCTTAACGAAGAACTAAAAGAATATAAAAGGTTTTAATATTTTTTACACGCCATCGGAGGACCACTTGAATGCTAGAAATATTTTAAAATACTTTAAATGGATGATTTTATGTTAGAGATGACCATTTTGACCTAAAATGCTAGATTTTCCTAATAACCCCTAAACTTTTTCAAATTTGCAAATTTGTTGCAACATAATTAAAACACACAATTAAACATCAAATACATTAAAATAATCACAAAAATCACATCCAAAGGTTACAATGGAGGTTCAACCAACTTTCTTTGGCCTGAACACAAATTTTCTAAAATTTATACAAAAGTACTTAAACTTCCTAAAATTATGAAAAACCCAAAAAATCCAAAAAATGTGTTTCTACTTGATAAAATGCATAAAATTCATCCTTAAAGATATATGTGGGTTTCAGCCAAGCATGGAATGGCTAGAAATTACTTTTCTATTTTTACAAAATAATGCATAAACTTTTGATTTTTATAAAATAGCCATAAAAGTTCAAAAAAAAATCATCACACACATTTACATGAATTTCGGCCAACACCATAAACCCACCAAACAAAGTTTTCCAACTTAAAAATCACATATCCAAGCTTTATCAAGCACAAATCAATAATAAATCATAAAAAAAAAACATATAAACATGTTATTCTAACACATCAACAAGAAACTACCAATGAAAATGACATACATATGATCATATATATGACAAATATAAAATCATAACACAAAAATCAACATCATAAGAACAAAACTTCATGAGAACCAAAAAAGGTATTATAAAAAAAAACCATAACAAACAAATAAAAGAAAATAGCTTATAGCCATCAGGCTTAGCCTTTCAACATGAATGAAAATTCATGAGCTTAAGCATGATTTTAGCTCATTAGTAAAAAGAAAAATGAATGAAACCAACAAAAACTAAAGCTTTTTTTAAAAGAAAATATACCCTAAAAAAACTTTATACCTTGAAAATAACTTATTATTTTTTGTTTTTTTCTTCTTGAAAGCCAAATCCTTTAAAATAAAGACCTTTCCCCTTATTTACAAGAGGGAGGTTTCGGCCAAGGGAATAAAAAAATCCCCTTGGCTGAAATTCATGAAAATTTTTTAATTAATTTTAATTTATTTTTACTTATTATTTTCATTAAAAGATGAGATGCATTAAATTGACAAGCCATTGATTGTCATTCACAATATTTCATCATGATTATCTAGATAATATCACCCAATGAGTAATTAAAATCCAACTAAATTGGTTAAAGAAAAAGTTATAAACCAATTAGATTAGTTTCCATGAAACTAGTAGAAAATATTCATAATAAAATTAAAATAATAATAATAAATAAAAAGAGTTAAAATTAAAAATAATAATAATAATCATAAATAAAATTTTGAAAATGAAATAATAAAAGAATCTTGATTGGAAATCCAAAACTCTTAAAATTATGGAAACTAACAATGGAACAAGATTGACACTAAACAAATGTTAGGCATGCACCAAACATCCGTTTGAATTCGATTTCAATAGAAAGCCCAATGATGAAGGATTTTACTATACTTACAGTGAGGGCCAATGGAAGTTGACTAGAGGCTCTTTGGTTATGGCTCAAGGAAAGAAGTGTTTGGATTTATATTTGATGCAGAGGCATTATAAATGTGATAGAGAATGACAGCTCGACTAAGTTATGGCATAAACAACTTAGTCACATGAGTGAGAAATGGCTTAATTTTTAGTCAAGAAGAATTAGCTTTCTAGTTTGAAAAGTGATACACTATAGAATTGTGCTCATTATTATTGCAACGTGGTCCAAATACAAATCCAGACCAGCCAAACTTAAAAGGCAGGTGTACCTTTCATTTCTATATATGTCTATATGTCATTATTTTTTGTTTCTAGGGCTCGCATTATTATTATTTCCATTTTTGGGACTGAGTTGTCAAGATTAATCGTTCATTCAACTCTAAACAGTTATTACGAAATGACTATTTGTTTTTCTTGAATTTGCCACCAATCTATTTAGGCTAGGTGAAATTAAGCACCTATCAGAGTTTGTATTTTCAAGGTTACGACCCTTAAAAACAAACTTCGAGGCTTGTGATAATACCAGAGATCGCGTAAAAGGATTTAGGAGTTATTTATAATCACAAGTAAGGATCAATCCCTCTCATATTGCCCTATAATCAGTACCTTATTAATTACATGTTAGCTTAAATTTTGATTTTTATTTAGTTTTAATATATGATATTTAATTATAATTCCCATGTATCAAAATCTTTTATTCTAAATTTATTATTTCGTATAAGAAAATTGAGATTTTAATATTTTTAAAAATCAAATTATTTTCAAAACCCTACTAGAGGGCCAGAGGAATACGAAAAGTTAAAATATCTTTCACACCCCAATGAGGGACCAGAGGAATGTGAAAGGTTTTATTTAGAAATAAAAAATGTCACGTACCTCGCTGGAGGACTAAGGGAATACAAGAGGTTTTGTTTCATGAAATATGAAAAATCCTAACTTTCAGTTTGAAAAGGATATCTAATTATTAAAATAATTCTTAAAATCGCTCTCATATTTTGGGATACATTCCATACACTATTTTAGTTTGAGGATATTGCCTTAATTTTAAAAATTATAACTTTTATATAAAAGTTACTCTAAGACACCATTTAGACAAAAAGTACTAAACTCGACTCTAAGGATCCGAATTTGGTCGAAGTGACCAACATGTCCTTTAAAGTACACCTTTGTCATGAAAGCAACCCAGTGACCCTAAAAGACTTAATTTTATAGTAAATTACCAAAATGCTCCTAAGATATGCTTTTGATATGATACCCTGATAACCCTAAAGGACTTGATAACATTATGAAAAGACAAACCTATCCCTAACCTTTGACATAAAAGTTCTCAATAACTACATAGGGATGTAAGTTGAATATGAAAGTATCCCTGTAACCTAAGGACTCAAAAATAATAATTATACTCTAAATGGGTACATCAGATATCAAATATGACCTAAAATGCAAAAATTGTTAATAAGTCCTTAAATTTTTTAAAATTGCATTTTGTAACCCATTGAAAAATAAGATGAATAGGAAAGGTCATAATATTTTCTACACCTCACTAGAAGACTTGAGGAATACTAATAACATTCCTAAAATGTCTAAAATGTGCTAAATGGGTGGTTTAATATGAAAAAAAAAAACCATTTTAACTCGAAAATGCAAAGCTTCACTAAATGGTCCTTAAATTTTCCTAACTGTACAAAATGGTCCCTACATGATACAAAACTCAAAATCAAACATCAAATATATCCAAATCAACACCAAAAATCACAAGGAAGCTTCGGCCAAACACTTTTGGCCTTGTAACATTTTTTTCAAGTTCTGCAACCAAATCTTTAAACTTCTTAAAATTATAAAATGGCCCTAAAAATGATAAAGATGTATGACATGCATCTAATCATGCTAAAAATATATGGGAAATACCCTTAAAAGAATACCAGGTGTTCAGCCAAGCATGAAAAACAAAAATAATTTTTATATTTTTTTAAATTTTACAATTTAATCCCTAAACTTTTCATATTTACAAAAATAGCTTAAAAATAAAAAATTCATAAATAAAACACTTGTTAAATGCAGTTAAGCATGAGAACATCTTTTTAAGGCCTTTAAAATTTTGGAAAAATTATTTTTAGGTTCCTACAATTTTTAAACACAAAAAATAGTTCAAATATCATAAAATCAAGCATGAAATTTCACTTAGATATCATCATCCAATTCGCCCAACATCAATAAACAAGAAAAAAATCACATGTTTTCATGAATATCAACATATATCTTAATTTCTACTAAGCTCATATCATCATCATCATCGTCATCATCATCATGCATAAGAATCATGAAATATGAACATATGAACAAACCTTAACAATAATCAATCATGAAAATACAAAGGAAAATAGCAGAAAATCACAAAGATAATATCATGAGATCGTTATCACAACCAAACATATATTTTTATGATAAAAATTAAATTATTGCCAATAAAAATCAAATATAACAGTTGAATCAAGAAAAATTGATCATAGCCTCCAAACTTGGACTTTAACATGGATCAAAATCCGTGAGCTCAAGTCCTCAAAAGGCTCATCAAAAGGAGGAATTATCATGAAATAAACAAAAATTAAAGCTTTTAGAAGAAAATCTACCTTAGAAAGCTTTAAAATTGGAAGAAATTTAGTGTTTCTAGCTTTTTTTCATGAAAACTAAAAATAGCCTCAAAATGAATTATCCTTCCCCTACTTATAAGAGAGAGATTCAGCCAAAAGGGTGGGAAAAATCCCGTTGGTTGAAATGTCATTGTATTTTTTAATGATTTTAATTAATTTTTTCATAGATCTTTGTAATTCAAGATACTCATCATCTTAATGATAATCAGGACAAAAACAACTAGTAACATAGTTAGAAACCAACTCAATTGTTAGGGGAAAATATTTCCATGAAACTAGCTTATAAAATTTTAACATTAACAATAAAATAAAAATAAGCAAAATTTTGGAAATGAAAGAAATAAAATCAAAATAATGAAAAAAATCCTGATTGGAAATCCTAAACTCGTAAAATTTTATGGGGAAAATCCTTACAAAAGAAAATTAATATTTTTAAAAAATTAAAAAACTTGTAAAATAAATTAAAGCTTCAAAAACTAAATTAATATGAATTTAATGAAAGTATTTGAAAAAATTTAAAAGTCCTAAGCTTAGAAAAATTTTACCAAAATATTATAGAGTAGAAAACCCTATATTTTAAAAATAAAAAAATTCCAAACATATGTTCAAATTTGTAAAAATGAATTGAATTCAACACATTATTCAAAATACTAATTAATAAAAATTAAAAAGATGAAAACCTAAAATTTGAAATAAGTTTTATCAAATTTCACGAGCATAACATTCGCAATACTATGAAAAAAATTCAATTTTAAATGATAAATTTAAAATTTTGACATTTCATGGTATAAAATGCCAATAAAGATTTTTTCTTGAATATTTTTTTATTTTTAAAGGTAAGTATTGGCATAAATTCTTTATGGATATCGATAAAATATATAATGATCAACTCCAAAAATCTCACAAAAAATTTTTAAAATTTTTTAAAAATTCAAAATTCGACCATGATTCAAAATTCCTACAAAAATAAATTTCAAAATTTATCAGAAATATTTAAAAACTATTTTTTCTCTTGAATATTCATCATTTTTATCCAAGATTTATTCTTTTTAGCCCTTGAAATTGTACTTTTTCTGTCACGTGCATGCACAGCCATTTGGGTATGACCAAACAGGTCTTGAAAATGTCCAGCCCACCTGGAGGAAGTCGGCCTCTACCAAGGCGGCCGCTAAGTTCTCGTTCTTGGATATTTAGGACTATTAGAAAAGGGTCTGTAACAAAATTAGGTGTCTATAATTTATTGGCTGGAAAACAAAAAAGGGTTTTGTTCAAGAGTCATCTTCTATCAAAAAACTTTGAGTTGCTAGACTTGGTTTATTCCAATATTCGTGGTCCTTTAAAGGTAAGGTCATATAGTGGTACACTTTATTTCGTGACCTTTATTGATGACCATTCAAGAAAACTTTGGGGTCTATACTTTGTACTAAGTACTTGATATGTTCAAAGAGTTTCAAGCTTCAGTTGAGAGGCAAATGAGAATAAGTTAAAGTGAATGCGTACTAATAATGGCGGCTAATATTATGGATCATTTAATGAGTATTATAGTCAACAGGGAATTAAACATAAAAAAAAACACCTCCTAAGGCACCACAATTGAATGGCTTGGCTGAAAGAACGAATAAGACATTAATTTAAAAAGTCAAATGTTTGTTTTCCAATGCAAAGTTACCAAATTTTTGGGCTAAAGCTTTGTACACAGTGGCACATATGACTAATCTATCTCCCAATATTCCTTTGCCAGGTTATGTTCTAGACAAAGTTTAGTTTAGTAAAGATGTTTTTTATGACCACCACCTTTGTGTGTTCGGTTGCAAGGCATTCATTCATGTTTAAAAGGATAAGATGTCAAAGTTAGATGCCAAGACTTAAAAATGTATCTTTCTTGGTTATGGCCAAGATGAATTTGGGTACAGGCTATATGATCCAGTTGAAAAAAAGTTTGTCCGAAGTGAAAATGTTGCTTTTTTTTAGGATCACACCATTAATGATATTGATAAAGCAGAGAAAACACATCCACAGAATAGTGGTACCTTGACCAATAAGGATCCAATTCCTTCAACGTCTTTACCTAATCCAGTTGAATACGGCATGTAAGAAGATACTAATGATGACTTGTAAGGTATAGGTGAATTTAACGCTCCCATGGATAATGTTGTGAATGATTAACACTAGGAACCTATAGCTCCACTAACAGTTCCATTTCAGAGGCTTATTAGAGATCGACAGCCTTCACCCAAGTATTCTTCTTATCATTATGTTCTTTTAACTGATGAAAGTGTATCAGAGTGCTATGAAAAGGCTACGAAGAGTAAATCTAAAGATTAATAGGTTAAGGCTACAAAAAATTAACTTCAATTTTTGCATAACAACCACATATTTGAGCTGGTAAAATTGCCAAAAGCTGAAAGAGCTTTGAAAAATTAATGGGTTTATAGGTTAAAGCAAAAACGAGAATTTTTCATCTCCACGATACAAAGTTGTATTGGTTAATAAGGGTTTCAATCAAAAAAATGGCATTGATTTTGAGGAAATATTTTCTCTACTTATAAAGATGTCTTCTATCGAAACTATATTTAGTTTGACAGCCTGTTATGACTTAGAAGTTGAGCAAATAGATGTGAAAACTAATTTTCCTCATAGTGATTTAGAGGAAGAGCTTTACATAGAATAGCTAGAGGTTTTTATTGCACAAAAAAAAAAGAGGACTGTGTGTAGATTAAAGAAAATTTTATATGGTTTGAAGCAAGCTCCAAGACAATGGTATAAGAAGTTTGAGTCTATTATGGGGGACCATGGCTACAAAAAGGCTACTTTATATCATTGAGTCTTTGCTCGTAAATTCTTAGATGATGATTTTATTCTACTACTTTGTGTTGGTTATGATGCTTTTAGGATTAACATATTGAAGCAAGAGTAAATCCTTTACAGTGAAGGATTTGGGGTCAGCAGAGCAAATTCTTGGCATAAGATTCACACGTGATAGAAAGTCAAAGAAATTATGGTTATCACAAGAGAAGTACATTGAAAAATACTTTAAAGGTCCAATATGGACAAAGCTAAAGTGATGATCACTCCTCTTATTACACACTTTAGACGAAGTGTCAAGTAAAGTCCTTCAATAAAAAAGGAGAAGGAATACACGCAGAAAGTTCCTTATGCTTCTATTATGGGCAATTTGATGCATGCAGTGATATGCACAAGACCGGAGTTAGTTCACGCTATTAGCACAGTCAATTTCTTTCTAATCTAGGTCGTGAGCATTGGAATATAGTGAAATATAGTATAAGATATCCTCTGTGACCTCTAACTTGAACTTTTGTTTCAACAATGAGAAATCTATTCTAGTTGGACATATAGATTCTGATATGGCTAAGGATATTGACTCCATAAAATTTTCTTTAAGTTTTTTTTATCATTTTTGCAAAGAAAGCTATGGGTTAGCAATCTACATTACAAAAATGTGTTACATTGTCCACTAATGAGTCAGAATTCATTGCAGTTACATAAGTGTCAAAGGAGTTGCTTTGGATAAAGAAATTTATGTAAGAACTTGGCTTTACTGAGGAGAGGTATGTCTAGTTTTGTGATAGCTAAAGTGCTATTTATCTTGGTAAGAATTCAACTTTTCACACTAGGTTTAAATATATCGATGTTAGATATCAATGGATATGTGATGTTTTAGATGCTAAGTTGTTAGAACTTGAGAAAATTCATACTAATATAATGGTGCTAATATGTTAACTAGAGCCTTATTAAGAGGGAAGTTTGAAACTTGCTGCTTGATCTTTCGGATGGCAAATACCTCCACAGAGTCAGAAGAAAGAGATTTGTCAGATTATATGTCCCTCGTATGTATAGCCTATAACCTTTTATCTTGGCCCATTTAAAGGTTATTATTTTACTCAATTGAATAGAAAGAGAGAGAGAAAGAGAGAAAGCAATTGGCAGCATTTTCATTTTTTAGATAGAAACAATCAGGTGGTGGAAAGAAGAAAGAGTGAGCAATTTTGAGTTCTTTAAGTAGTTCTTGTCAAGCTAATGATCAAAGGCTCATCCATGGTTTGATTTGGTTGCAACTTTAACAAGGGCTAAGGGACTTTTAGATCTTCATTTTAGAAGATCGTTTTTGTCATCCATGCCTGTAGCTCACAGATTCATACCTTGAACAATACCTCTATTTTAGGTGATATTTCTCAACTTTCTCTCTTTGCTTTGTTGTCACTTTTTAATAGCTAGAAGTTGAGTTGTGTACTTGTTATCCTAGCTAAATATCATGATCTTATAGTTGACTTTTTTGTATTAGTGAAGATTTTGAGTAGACTCCAAGTCTCATGGTTTGTTACCCTTTATTTTAAAGGGATTTTCCACATAAAAATATCATGTCTCATGTGATTGACTATTTTTGCTTGCTTTGGGTTAATTATGTGTTGTTGGAAATTATTGTTATGCCATTATAGTACTGTAATTACCCAATGTGCCTATTAGGAGAGAAAAGACTGCCAGTTAAGCTTTCGCAATTTTTTACCAAGTTAGGTTTCATCCCATCACAACTGCTATTATTATTAATTAATGTATACAAATTATTTCTCTTATCCTATATGATAGAGTTATTGCCAAATAAACAATAATGAAAACATGGAGATTTTTTAGGAGAATTGTAGGAATACAACCAATCAATCTTCAGTGAATATTATAGGTTCAAGTTCAGCACGAACAAATTCACCTATTCCCAATATGCCTTCTAGTGTTCCTTCTAGTCTAATTGCTTTATTTAACCCTCCATTAGGAACCACAAGCAAGAAATGTTCAAAAAAAATATTAATTCTAGATGTTTGGAATCAGTTTAAAAGGAAAACTGTAAATGAAAAAAATCTGACAATTTATATCATCGTAAAATTATTTTGAAGGGAGGTGATCATAATAGAACATCATTCTTTAAAGAATCACTTGACTGTTTGCTCAAGCAAAACAAATTTAAGCATTAAAGGTTGCTTTGAAAAGAAAAAACAAATATGTGTAGAAAAGAAGAATTATGGGAAGGTTAGGTTTGAGAATTTCACATTTGATCAAGATGTTTCAAGAAATAAGTTGGTTTGTGTTATAACCTTTATAAATACCCTCTTTTTATTATTGACCATGGTGGTTTTAGAAGATTTGTTAGTAGTCTCCAACCTCTTTTTCAGGTGGTCTTTCTCAACATAGGAGGACATTTTAAGATTTATAGCTCGAAAAGACTAGGCTAATGGATGTGTTTGAGAATCTACCAATGTGTTTGGTTTACTATAATAAGAATCTTATTACAACTATATTCCAGCGCACTACAGTAATACGAGTTTGGTTGGCAAAATGGCTATTTCGCGGAATAGCCTATTATGGCCTTATTCTATGAAATCACTGAATAGCCATTCCAAGCCCTCCACTAAATGGTTATTCTGACCTTAGGTAGAATAAGAAATTATTTTAGAGGATTCAAACCCCTTCGTACTGTTCTATTCCACTAAACCAAACTACTACATCCAGCTTTTCATCCTTACTCTAGTCCATTCTCAAATAATAGCTATTCTATTACAACTGTATTCTATTCTAGTAAACCAATCATAACGTAAAGAGTCAAATTGCAATTACAATAGCTATGTGAACTTCAAACGAAAATAAATGTTACACATACATCACAGCTCATTTCCTTAATGGTCTTTGTTGTTGCAAAGCCGTATCCGATGGTTTATATTTGTATCCACTGCGGATAATAATTATAATATTTAAATCTAAATATTAGCTGAATCAGCAAAAATAAATCAAAAAATTAAGGATATCCAAATCCACACTATCCATTACCATCCATATCCATACATTGACTCACAAGACAATTCAGATACATGACCTATCTAATAAGGAAAAAAGTTTTAAAAAATATTTTAGTAATTTTATTTTAATTTTAACTGATGCACTTAAAAGGGGTTGATCCATATGTTCCCTTGCATATCCATTTAGGATTCGTACTCGAAAAGTTTTTATTTTTTAAATGATGTATTTAATGAAATTTGTCCACATATTTTTTTTTGGGTTGATTTAAGATCCGTACCCAACTTGCTCAAGAAAAAATAAGTTTTTTTTTTAACTTTTATTTTATTTTTAAATGATATATTTAAAAGAATCAGTCATCACGTTGATTCACAAGTCGATTTGAGATCTATAACTTAACCTAAAATAATTATCATAAATTTAATTTTGATAATTAACAAACACAATTATATTAACATTAATATTAATAATACTAAATTAAAAGTTAATTTTATTCTTTATTAATTAAAATTAATAAAAAATCAAGGGAGCCTCCTACAAAAAGGAGGTTAATCCGAGTTTATCTAATAATTATCCACATAATTCGTTTTTCAATAATTCCATTTATGTCACAAAGTCAAAGCTAACATAATAGACTTTGACTTTGATTCTGTTAAACTAACTACCTACCTTTTCTCCGCAAAGAAAATAATTTAACTTAAGACTCTTAATCCATTCTCCGAAGATTGAGGAACAAGAAGAGATCCATTAAGAAAAAGATTGAGAAAATCGTAACAGTTACATCTAATTACAAACTACACGAAAGTTGCCCCCATTTTCATGGGGATTTACCCATCACAAAGATGCACAGAGAACAAAGCGACTTCATATATCCCCTTTCCACCCAATCCAAAAACAAGAACGGACATTATTCCGGTTCGTCTCCATTTTCGTGAAACTATTCTTCAAGCAAGGTAGCTGATAAGTCATTGAAGGGTTTGTGTGAATAATGAAATGGTAACAATTAATCTTTTGAAATTTTCCCACAGTGATATAATATCTTTTCAAGAAAATAACGCGAGAATCCGCGATGAAAATAGGGAGATCTTTCTATATAACCAAATATCAAATGATAAAATCATAGACAAATTCAAATTCAAAATCAGAGGCGAATTCCTTGATCACCCGGTAAGAAAGTGGAGAAGAATCAAAATAGAATGTTTCCACCTACTCCAAACTGAGAGGGGATGTCGCCTACTGCTAAAATCCCGGTTTTTGCAACAGTGGCGTTCTTATATGCAAGAAGAAGATTTGGAAAGAACAAAGAAATTTGGATCCGAAAAATAGATGATTTTATTTTAAAATATATATATTGATATATTAATGATTATACATTATAATATTTTTTTGTTATTAATTATATAATATGATTTAAAACTAAAAATTAAAAATACATGATTTAATTTTAAATTATATATTGATAATTTTTATTAACCTAAACATTAACTAATTTTTATTTATTGTAAGTAATGTGTTTTAAATTTACTTATTGTGGTAAATCATTTTATTAACATGAGAGTTGACATTAGAGATCTTAATTATTTTACCCCTCATCAATATTTTTTATTACAATTAAATTTTTAAAAATTGATTAAGTGTTTATCCATTTTCATATCCACATCAAATCCATATAAAAGTAAAATATTAAAAAACTGATTTTATTCTTTTTATCAGACTTATATCAAGTTAGGATTATTATCTTATTAAACCGATAGAAATTTAATTGTTGAGTAAAAGAGATATGAGTTTATAATTATTTTATTTTGATAAAATTAAAGAGGAAATAATAAATGATTAAAAAATAATATAATGTTACCATAATAAAATAAGAAATTTTTTATTAAGTAGATTTGAATTACTTAAGTTTTTCAGCAATTTTTTCATACAAAATATTTTATTAACTGATTTCTAAAATTGAATTATTAAACATGTTGAAAAACGTAAATCATTGAAAATTAAATCCAACACACCATAAGTGATCCTCTCACTGGAATATATAGTGTAATATGGAACTAAAGAAACTAAATTCTGTTTTAATTCATGTAAAACTTATTTACGCAGTATACTTTATGCATTAAATCATTTACGTGCAAATGTAAGCGTAGAAAAGAATTAATATATATAAA
>JBBYHL010122833.1:0-13806 GCA_038381835.1 Adansonia madagascariensis | reverse complement strand
ATATAACAAAACTTAAGGTTAATTTGCTTGTGAAAACTCCCCTTTAAATATTTATAGATTTTCAATAAGAACTCCCCCTTAGTAAAAGCAGTGTTTAAAGATTTGAAAATTTTGTAAAATTCTTTTGTAAAACTTGGCAATGGCAAACAAGGTTATATTTAGCCATAATACTATAAATCAACATAAATCATTTCATATGGATGAGATGTAATCAATGTAAGCACATATGAAATAATTTTCCTCCTACTTATTTTTATATAGATATTTAATAAATAAAACCAATTACTCCTAAAATTCTTCACCTTTTTGTTATATAAAAAAGGAATACTAATTCAAAGCTAAGGATGCTAAGTCAAGTAAGAGTTCATACAAGGTCTACAAATCATGAAGCATTGATGTACATGTGTACAAATTATTAATTGAAAATCATATAATAGTTCAAATTTTATGTATTCATTTGTATACATTTAATCACAAATTGGATTATAAGTACAGAGGACAAGCCAATTGTTATTGAAACAAATCCCAATTGTTATTTTTATATATAAGTGATATCTATTGTTGAATTTTTTATTCCTATGCATACTACTCATAATCTATTAACCATATGCAAGATTTGAAAAACATTTTTTCAAGGCATAGAAAACTTTCATCGGTTGAAAAATCATTTGCTCATACAAAATTTTGAGCAATTTAGAAATAAACAATCATGTTAATTATTTTCACAAAAGAATATAATAAGTGTTTATGTATAAGGTTTCTATATGCAACTTAAACATATAATCACAAAGAGGCATATATTAATTATGTTCAAAGATGGTTTATCTTAATCAATAAACATCCATAAAGATCAAGCATAGGCATTTTGATCTATGAGCTAATAAAGTTAATTCAATCAAGGTGTTGTAACTCCTAGATATGTTCAAAGATTCATACAAGGCAAACATTTCAAGCATGCATGACATATATCAATGATTAAATCTTAATTTATGCATGCCATTAAATTTAATGCTAAAAGATAAAAGTAGAATAGCATAAGTTTAGCAATCACCTCAACCTTAATAAGCTTTGTTGATATGCTTATTTTTTTTTATTTGAGTCCATGATTCTAAGTGTTGAGCGATCCTTGATATGCTCGGCTTGATTTAATGAGGTTGTATGCTTGTTTGTTTCTTTTTGTTATACAAGTGTTCATCCTCTTAAGAATAGCTTTGTCTTCATGAAACCTTGCATAAACTTAGAGAAAATCTTGGCAAAAGATAGACATTAGTAGTACCAAGATATCAAAGATAATAAAAAAAAAGTTCAATAAGTGCAAATTTTTGAAAAAAAAAAACAAATGATACTAATTGTTGATAACCTAAATTTCATTGAGCATAACCAAGACCAATTGTTGCTTAAAAATTGGTTGGTAATAGTTAGCATAAATCTAACAATTGTTATTATTTAAAGAATAAAAAATATTCAATTTAGCATAAAAAATCATTTTGTATATAAGCATCATGAATCAATTAAAAACATTTGTTCATGCATTTGATTTCTGATGATCTCATCAAAATTATTGTAATGTGAGCACATGATGAATAAAAATGGGGTTAAGCATGATTTGGAGTGTTAATAATGATGCATTTCAAGTAAAAGCCCATTAAAAGTATCAAATATGCATTTTTGGAACAAAACAGCAAAATAGCAAAAACAAACTACTTGTATCCACACATGGGGTGCCTATATCGATAGAATCTTCAAATTTTTAGGTTTTTCTGGGTTAATGCTCATGATATAGATACATCTTTTAAACTATTGATATATTCTTGAAGTTCTTAAAAAAATGGTCAAAAAAATAAGTAATTTTTACTTACAAAACCCATGTTTCAAAGTTCTAATGCAAATATTTGATTTTGAAAATTGAAAACTCTTATAAGTATAAAAAATTTGAATCAAAACAACTTTTAAAACAAAGTTTGAAATAATTTGCATATTAGTCAAGCTATGCATTGAATTTAAGCAATATGCAACCTTATGCATTGAAATAAGACATTTTTCATTCTAAATACATATGAACAAGTTGGTGATCATATTCAATGTGCATGAAACTCATTTAAACCATAAAACATTTTTTCATAAGCAATTAGCATAATAAACAAACTTAAGCCTCATAAAAGACATATAAAGCACTTAAAAGGTGTTAGGATGTTATACACATTCATGGCATAAATCATATATGCAAGCTTTATATCCTTCCCTTAAAGATATGCATACAATTTACTCTTGCAACAAAACTTGCTAATTAGTCAAAATATGATATCATTTGAAATCAAATTTTTATGCTCGATGTCATACTTAAGTTCATGATTCAAAAACATCATCTCACAAATCACATAAATGTATCATAATTAAGCATATACCTCTCAAATGCATTTTCTGTTAACCTTATACATAATCAAGATGCAAAATATGTTTTTTCTTTTAAAATAAATTCAATAAACTTTTCATAAATAGATTTTTTTCATGAAATCATAACAAAAATCAATCAAACATAAATAGGCAACTATACTCATTCAACAAATTTAATGCTTAAAGATTACCCATCAACCCTTTTTGTTTGCCTTAGAGCATCTAATCAACTTGCTTTATTCCTCATTTCTCTAATACACCTATAAGACTTTTACTTGCAGTTTGATACCTAAATTGTTTTGGGTCCTCAAGGGTTAGACAAAGCCCTTTGTATCTTTTCATACCAAAACTTATCTACCTTTATATTTGGTCCTTTTCTTAATAGGGTAAGTACGTGAGGTATAACCATGGTATTTGTAATGATCACATTTGGCTATATTCAATTGAAGAGATGACCATGATATTTGTAATGATCACATTTGGTCATACTCAATTGAAGGGATTTTTGAATTTTTCATGTTCCAAGTTTTCAAGATTTTTTTTTTCAGATCAAAGTTAACATTTTTCTAAAATTTCAACTCTTCACTTAGAATCATCAACATTATTTTTCAATCCTTATTTTTATTTTCTAAAATATTTTTGATTTTAATAATAAATCATTTTCAATTTTTAATTTTCAATTTTAAAATCATTTTTTATATTTAGTGTTCATTTCCTCAAACTCTGTTGCAAGTTCATCAAATACATGTTGTAATTTATCAAATGTATAAGAATTTGAATTACAAGAGTTTGAGGTTACCTTGGGCTCATCAAGAGCCATAAAGCAAAGCTTGGGTATTTGATCATCATCAAAGTCTTCACCATTGAAAGTATCACTAATACTCCAAGTGACTACCATTACTTTCTTTTTACCCTTCTTCTTTTTCAACAAAGGGCCATCATACTTGACGTGGCCTGGTTTGCCATCATACTTGACATGGCCTGGTTTTTGGTAATTGCAACACATTACCTTTTCAACTTTGCTTTTTTAAGATAATTTGCCTTTATCCTTTTTCATGAATTTCTTGAACCTCTTAGCAAATGCTATGATCTTTTATTCTTCATCATCTTCCTCTTCCCTCTTGATGCATAACATCAAAGTAACTAACTTTTTTTGGCTGTTCTTTTTTGTGATTCATTTTCATCTCATATATGAGGAGGGAACTGATAAACTCATCTACGATAAGGAAATTGAGGTCTTTCAATTTTTCAAATGTAGTTGCTTTAGCTTTTAAAGACTTTGAAAAGTTATTTAGCATTTTCTTGACCACTCTTTGTTAGAATATAGCTTCCCAAAACCCTTCAAGCCATTAACAATGTCCTGAACCAATTGGACATATCCTTGATGTTATTCTCCATTTTTAACTCAAACATCTGATAATCAAAGGTGAGCATACTAATTTTTTATTCATCAACTTGATTTATCCTTTTATGTAAGATTGTCAAATTAACCCATATCTTTTTGCCGTTATAACATAAGGATACCCTATTGTACTCATTTGGCCTTAATGCACAAAAGAGAGTATACATGGTCTTGTCATTGAGTTGAGCCATCTTGGTATCTCTCACACACATTCTTCTTCCTTCTTGGGAATTATTTCATCTCCAAGCATCTTCATTGGAATGAATAGATGATTCATGATTATCCTTGATGCTTAAAAATCATGTGTTTAGATAAATAACCTCATTCTTGTTTTCCAATAAACATATTTTTTACTATTGAAGAATCAAGGTATTACAATAGAGTCTCTTTCTTAGCCATGAACTCCATGTCACTATTTTGAAATTCTTTGCTCTTTTTTATAGATCTTTGCTCAAGGTGCTTAAACCTATAAAAATGAGACCAAAACTTTGATATTCATTATTAAACCTTGTGATGAGTGAAATCAAAATAGGGTAAATTGATTTCCTAAATTCTCTTACAAATTAAAACTCTAAATATGTAAATTAAGAAATCAAAACAATAAGCTTGGAGTTGTAAGTTAGTTAATAAATAAACAATTAAAGGAGTAAAGGACAGAGAAGCAAACATAACGATTTATAGAGGTTTAGCCTTGATGCCTATGTCTTCTCCATTGGCTTCACTTGTCAAAGAGTTCCCAATGCACTAACTTGAATTGATTTAACTTTCAAAGATAGGGTATTACAATTTCTTATCTTTCAAGGACAAGATATTAACCTCTAACCCCTTATCTTTTATGGGTAAGATAAAATCCTCTTTTACTACTTTTGAGGGCTAAGTAAAAGTCTCTCCCCTTACTACAAAGGTTGTTCTATGAACAAGTAAAACCTTTAAAGGCTAGGTATTTACAAGAATTTTGGCTCTAAGGATGACAATCTTAAAGATAGAATCAAATAAATATAAGAATGATAGGAATAATTAATCCTACACATGTTTTGAACTACTTAAAAGATGAAAAAGATGTAGGATTTGGCTTTAGACTTTTTCTCTCCTTGATTCTTACTCTTGGGAACGTTGCTGAAGCTTATTGATAGCATGGAAGTGGTTTATGGCAGTTGGCACTTGTTGGGGATGAAATAGAGCCATTGGAAGCTTTCTTAATGTGATTCCTATTCATTCCTTAATGACATATCGATACAATTACAATGGGAATCAATGCATTGCATTTAAACATACAAAATATGACCATAGAAAGGTTGTGTATCGATACAGGAAAGAGTTATGTTGATACAATTCATAATGTATCAATACATTTAAGGGTTTCATGTTTGTTTAGCTATTGCCAGCATTGTATCAATAGACATTTCTATGAAAATCGTTTTTAAAGTGTTTTTTGTGATTTTAAAGCTTGTAAAACTTATCCCAAAAATGTTTTATACTAAAGTATGCATTAAGACACATTTTAAATAAGTTAAGGAGTTAGAAATATTCTAGTATTTTCAAAGTATATTCAAAATAATTCAAGGAAAAATACTAAATTAAAAATATTTAATTACAAGCTAATTAAGCTTAAGTTTTCATTATATCAAAACTAAGAGTAATTCAACGTTAATATAGCTAACACATTTAATAAACTTCAACGGCCATAGGTGATATTGTCTGTATCCTTAATAAAGTTTACCATTTCAAAATCAAATTTAGCTTCATTGACCAAAGTTCTTGAGAAGAACGATCACCAAACATCATGACAAAAGTTATTGTTATTGAGTATTCATATACTTTTGCATTTTTATCCATTGCTAGCTAAAAAAGATGAGGAAACATGACTTTAAGAGGCACGTCAATACTTTATTTATGAAGCCAAAATAAGACATCTTTACCATTCCCAATCACCAATCTATAGCATTAGAGTGCAAAAAAATCTTTTGCCCATTTTCATTAGGTAAGCCATAATACCTCTCCACATAGAGGACATCATCTTCATATCCATCTTAGATGGAAACCAAAAAAGCAAAATTAGAACTGTATATAGCAATGATAATTTTTCTCCAAAGAGAGTTTGGTTTTTTTGCTATCTCCACCACCAATTCGCCAAATTTTTTATTTTTCAATTTATAAATACCTAGTCCACCAACTGCCTTAGGTTTGCACACTAATTTCCAATTGACTTACCAAGCTTATTTTTAACCTCATCACCACTCCAAAAAAAATGATGTTCTTAGCTTATCAATTTTTTTTAAGAACATTAACTAATGCTTTGAAGAGGGACATATAGTAAATGGGAAAGAAGACAAGACTTGGGACTAAAAGATAAATATTTTTTTCCAAAGCCCATCTTCTCTTGAATTCTTCTGATTATAGGATACCATGCAAGTAAACTTCTCAGTTTAGCTATAATAAAAATGACATGATAACAAAAAACAAGTGCACTAACATTACAGTGGCAAATTCTAGCAAAAAATTTAACTCCTCATTCGAACCTTGAAAAAATAAAAAAGATTCATTGAAGTTCATTTTAAGACCAAAACATACCTCAAAGCAATTTAGGATCCTCGTAGCATTAAGAAGAATGAATTTATTGGCTTCTTGAAATAATTTAGTATAGTCAGTGAACTAGAGATAAGACATTAAGAACTCAAAAGAGTAGTAAGAAATGCTTAACCAAAAAAATGGACTAGCATAACTAAAATAAAGAGAAACAGGATAATGGATCACCCAGATGAAGTCCTTTCTTTATATTAAATTCTGTAGTAAGAGAGTCATTAGCGAAGATAAAGATCTATGCCTAAATTACATTTCATGATCCAACTTGGCCAATACCGATACCTTCTATTACTTTATCCTAGAATCTCCAGTTAATGCGTTCATAAGCTTTCTCAAAGTCTAATTTCAAAATCACCCCATATCCATTCTTTTCCTCTCTCTTTAAAAAATTAGCAATTTTATTTGTTAGAAAAACCCAATTAAGATCAGTCTTCCAACAGCAAAGGTTGATTGGGTGTTACTAATCACTATTTTCAAGACAAATTTCAATCAACTTGTTAACACTTTGTGATGATCTTATAAAGTAAGTTAATGATAGTAATCGACCTATAATCATTCAAATCCCTAGAATTGTCCATTTTAGGAATCAATACAATTAAAAAGAAGTTAATCCTTTTGCTAATCTTCTGTCACCTAGAACTTGGACACAAATTCCATTATATCGGCCTTTAAAAGATCCTAAGTTTTCTTTAAAAAATTAAGATTCAATTCATCGAGGCCAGGTGCATTTAAACCATTAAAATCACAAATTGTTTTTCTAAGTTCTTCTAAAAAGATAAAAGCTTTAAATGTCTAAACTATTGACTTAAAGAAGTTCTTAAAGGGCAAAATATTCCAATTGCTTGTTCCATTCATCTTTAGCAAAATGCCTTTTAAAAGGATAAAAATATAATCTTTAGTGGACTTTGGATCTTTAAGCTATTATGAAAAAATTTAGTTTTCAATTCTGCTTTGTTGAGCCATTGAATTTTGGATTTATGCTTTTAAATGGCTTTTTTTGGATTTTAAAGCTTCCCACAAGTCTATGAACAACCTTTTCTTTGTATTAATCTCCATATTTGAATAGCTGCAACTATTCTTAAAATTATCCAACCTATTAATCTTTTCTTCTGGTTTTCTAAATTAGTCATCAAATTGCCAAATTCATTTTTATTCCACTGCTTTACCATACTTTTCAGCTTACTTAGTTTAATTTTGACACTAAAACCAATTGTACTCAATGTCACAATGTGCCAAACGTGAATCTAGTACGTCAATCTTGGAAAGATAAATTTATTTTTTCTTTATTTCAGATTTGGATAAGACTCAATTGTTGGAACGAATCACTCATCCATATTAAACCTAAATGGCCATTTCATAATACTTAGTTGACTTCGAATCACCACTAATCATTTTAGCTAGGTGAGATAGGTCACCTATCAGAGTTCATCTTTTAAGGATAACAAAAATCACAAAAACAAACACTAAGATTTATACATTAACTAGAGATCACATGGAAATGGGTTTAGAAGTTAGTTATGCACAAAATGATACGTGTCCCTTCCACGACAGCTATAAATCGTTACCTATTAATTACGTGCGATCCTAATTCTTGATTAAAAGTGGTTTTATTTTTTCAGTATTTAATTATAATTCTCATACTTTGAAATTATTTATGTTAACATTATTATTCCATTTAAGGGTAAATTGGGTTTTATTATTCTTGAAAAAAAATTTCTATATCTTGCCAAAAACCTAGTGGAATACAAAAGTTTTTTTGTGATATTTTGAAAAAATCTGATTTACTTTTTCTAAAAAGGATATCTTGTTATAAAAATAACAGATAAAATCACTCCCATGTGCTAGAAAAAACCCATGAACTATTTTAACTTTGGGACATTACCTCAAGTTCAGAAAATACTTGCTTTGTTTAATAAAATATATACTTTATTTTTAACATAGTATTACCTAAGTGACGTGAAAAAATATGCATCGACACAAAAATACCGACATGAGCCTATAAACTCAGTTTTAATATACTAGTACCTTAAAATCCTAATAGACATGTATCGACATAAAAGTCCCACATGACCTAGAGACTTGGTATTAATGCAATACTACGTAAATAACCTTAATAGACATATAGCAACAAGAAAGTTCTCACATGACCTTAGAGACATGGTGTTTATGTAATATCACCTAATGAAACCTAGTGGACATGTATTGACATGAAAGTTTCCACATGACTTTAGAGACTCAAATTTCTCATGAAGCATACTAAAAGAACCCTAATGACCATATATTAATATGAAAATACCCACATGTCCTAAGGTGATGGAAGTTTTGTAAATGAGCTTAGATTATGTAAATACTCTAAATGGCCATAAAATGCATGGAAAATGCCAAATTGACCCTAGATTATGTATAAAAGGGTTTAGGGTTTAGGGTTGCTTATTGATATAAACATAAACATTAAATCAGAATTAAATAAACATAGCAAAAAATAAATAAAAAAGTACCTAGATTTCTTAGGATCTTAGAAAGAGAAGTACATGTGATTCAATAGCAGTTTAAAACATGAATCTAATAAAAATCATACAACTTAAAAGACTTGTCACTCTAAGCGTGTCAATCCCTCCATAAACACACTATGGCTTGATTACTTCAATTTCTTCTTGAGGTAACACACAACACAAGTGTCCTGCCTCTAACATTGATCCACATAAATACATATTAGAGTCATCATGAGGTTTAGTCATTCTCCAGTGCTAGCCAAAAGGCATTCTCAAGCCTTAAACGAAAGACATATAGCTAACAAGTTCAGATCTGAAGTGATTAAGGAACAATTGCCACACCTATTATGCCAAAAAAAAGAAAAAAATAGTTTCATAGGGAATAATTATTTTACGCAAATTCTTTTGATCCTAATTAATTCCTTTAAGATAGAAAACTAATTTTTTAATTTTGTTATGATCAAAAATGATTCCAAATCACTTAAAAACTCAAGATTGTGCCAACTTACTCAAAAAAGCTGAAGGGTTGCGTTACCTTCCTCAAAGAAGTCTAAGGATTAGAGTCTAGGGTTTTAAGAAACCTTATATCAGCCAATTAAACCTAATAACATATATTAATAAACTTAAAACTAGGTTAGGCTTAACTAATGGGGTCAACCAAACCCATTACTAACTGAAGGTGGTGCCACTTTTGGTGTTTCCTAGGGATCCAGGTGAAACTATTTTACCTAGTCCATTAATGATTGCATCTAAGTATTAACTAATTAATATCTTAGCTAATTTAACTCCAATATTTCCCACCAATGAAACACCAAACCTATATCAAGTCTAAATAGGATTTGGTCAAAACTGAGCCTATTTGCCTTCATATTTAATGCTTTTATGCTAACCCCTATTTACATGTAAGAACATTTAATTCTTAATTAAGTTTCTCTCTTAAGTAAAACAATTTTGCTTCATTTAAATATCTCTAAATAATTATTGAATAATTTTCCAGAAATAATTTTTTGGCCCTAATAACCAAGATATCCCTATTTACATGTCTACTATTAGGAATAATCTTGATAAGATATTCATATCTTTACTGCCACATTAAAACATCTCTAGTTAGATTTCATAAATCTAATTTATATCTTTAATAATACTTAAATGAATTAATTCAATGAAATCCTCCTTATTATACCTTCTATTTAATTAAGCCATACTTAATTAAATCCTGATATTAATCCAACAAATCATCTTATTGTATATGACCCATTAGGTTTCCAACATGTTTGAAATGAATATAATTGATCTAATTAGTTATATTCATAGATCAAAAGTGGGATCTAACAACACATCATAACCACCTAAATGTTAAAAAGTCAATATAACTTCAAAGAAACCTTTCAGTAACTAGCCTCTCAGTGTACTTTGGTCTATTCACTAAATATCCTAGAAAAGCCATGAGCATGGTGCAATGTTCTATTCATGTATCAATCTATATTTGTTCTTCTAGCTTTTAGTTAACCTTATGAATTTGGAGAAACAATTTCACCTAAATTCATCATGCATTTGCCAACAACTTTATCAAGTTGACCAAAGCCAAGAGCAAATGAGATATGTCTTTGATGTCACTTAGAATGGTGAATCCCTTTTGGATCACTCATCCACCTTCATATAGTTCATACCATACCTAAAACCACCTACCATAAGCATCTCTCTATTGTGGACCCATTCGTGATGGAATCAAAGTATGGCACTCCCTATACAAGATAACCTGGTATCACAAGTCTGAAGACTAATGTAGATGATTGGCACATGAGAATATATTCCATAGACACTTCAGTGACTTATACCAAATGGAGTTCTCATATGGGCCATGTTCAGAGAACTTTTTTCTGCAAAACAAGCATCCATATGATATCCCAAAGTATCTCTATACTTCAACTTTTATGAGATTAAAGAGTTGCATGCATCAAATGAATGGAGGCTTAGCATATGCTAGTCTTTGTGCATATCAATTTCCTATCTTGACAATACTATGACTAGTAACATTTTCAAGCTTTGATGCATAAGAATCTCATCGTCGTAACTCATTACTAACTTTGCATGGCCATTGTGTTTCATAGGCTTCACCCAATTAATTTGCATGATTGTCAACCATGCCACTAACATGAAGGAAAACCTTTCATCACTAACTAAAGGGATAGGTTTGTATTATTAACTTATATATGTCTCACGCAAGTTGATTGGCTCTAAGGCATATATTAACAATGTAGAATAACCTAAATAGCCCTAATATAAATGAAAAATTCTAAAATGACCCTAAATTATATAAAATAACCTAAATGACCCTAAGATGCATGAAGATTGCTAAATGACCCCTATATTATGCATGAAATTATTTTGAAAAAATTACAAAAAGACCCCTAGGGTTGGCCAACTTCCAAAATACACCCAAAACTTATTTTCTTTTTTAATAAATTAATAATATCATTATGTATGACATTTATGAACAAAAAAAAACATTTTACCAACTTAAACTTACATGAATACACAAACATACATGTCTTATCAATATAATATATTTTTTTTAAGAATGGCACGGAATATGAAACTTATGGACATGGGACACAAAGTTGTCATGAAATGTATACAGCATATTATCTTGAAGAATGAATAACCTAAGGTAACAAGAAATGATTAGAACAAATAAAATCACATGTAGGAAACAACCAAACTTAGTCTAAAATGCATGAAAACAAGTTTTTTGTTTTACTATTTTGATAGACAATTGATTTTTTATGAAACTTTAAACATAAAAGAAAAGGAAACAACATAAAAACACTTATGGATCATAGCTCAAAGGTTAGCCATAAATTTATTTATTACACCCTTGGCATAAACCCATCACCTAAGCTATGGCTTAGGACCCTCAAGCTCACATTAGGGGAAAAGAATGCACAAAAATAAAGTTAAAACAAAATAAAAAATCCACTCTGGATCAAACTTGAAAGAACACTCTTTTTCTTATTTTTCTTTTTTGGTGCTTCACTGAGAACTAGCTTCCCTCCTTATTTTTGAATTTCCTAAGAGGTTATAAAACATTTTTAGCTAATCAACTATAAACTCCTACCATCCTCTTGAACCTTAATAAGCTTGCTTGCAAGTAAACTCTCTACACCCTAAGATGTTCTGATCAAAAGACTGGAACCTTTCAAGTGGAGCACGAAGTAAGCTTACTTAAGTCACCAAGCTCCCTATGCATGCCCCAAAGAGTACCGCACCTTTAGAATGGCCATATCTTCTACCCATGCATGAAAGCACTTTTAACTCTAACTCAAAATAGTAGCCCATTACATTTCCACCAAACTAGGCTCATTTGGTTAGAAAATAATTTAATTACAAGTTATTGGCTCCTAAACATGATTGAAGAATTTTTTTTCTACTTAGAAAAAGTCTAATTAAGTGCTAATGGTATTAGTTAAAATGACATATTCATGAGCTCATAATCCTTTTTATTTTAGTGTAAAAAATGTTAGCAAAATACCCCTTGTAAGTGGTCTTAGGTTATTTGAAGCGATCAAGAATGCATAATACTAGCAAAACATAAATTCATGACCCTTCAAAACTCATTTTGGCCATACTTATGCATGAAGTATCAATATTTCAAGTTGATGCATAGATTCTTTCTTAAAAACTATCAATGCATTTATTTCCTAAAAGCTAAAAATTTATGAAAATGAATGCAATATTGATACCTTACCTTTGACCATTGAAAAATTGCCTTTTGGCAACCAAAGTATCGATACACACATACTTTACACGAAAATGCCCTATTTTGGCTTTCTAACCAATATCCTTTGTTCAACTTAGTCCTTGGGCATCTCAAACCTTCTAATTATGTCCCTAAGTGCCAAATTTTGATTGAGGAAAGAATGATGTTCATTTCTAGCAAAAGTCTTGGATTAGGCATAGTTAGTTCAAGAGAGACCTAGACAAAATCATGCATTTAGACTCAAAACCTCAATTTCCATAATCTTTCTAACTTTGCAAGGAGCTTTCTGTTAAGAAACCACATGTTGAAACCTTAAAAGGTTTAGGAACCCTATCAATTAAACCAGACAATAATAATAAGGGCAGTGATTAGAAACCAAATTCTTCAAGCACCTTTGAGAAATATCCTTGAATATAACACCATATTCAAGTGAAACGAAAAATCTATCCAATCTACTTCTTTTGGAACCTTTATCATGCCACTTAATTTTTTCTATACTAAAAAAAGATCCACGAACTCCCTTTTGCAAATGAACTCGTTAAACTTACCAATTCTAATGCTTTCTTGAACACACCTTTATCATTCATCGATTGATCTAACTGAGTTAAAATCACCTATAAAAACACCAAGAACCAATATATCCCCCCTTCAAGATTAGAATTTTATCCCATAACATTATTTTTTTAGTTGCATCTACTAGGTACTTATTACAAATGACAGCTTGAGAATCCCAATTACTTTAACAACCTTGATTTAATAGGAATATTTATAGACTAAATATCATGAAATTTTAAACAAAATTATGCCTTAAATTGTAAACAACCTTCAGCAATTCCTATTATCCCAAAATTTTAAGATATCACTATCTTCTATCCATTCTATATTTGTTTCTTGTATTAGTAGCATATATGCCTCATGTTAATCTTAGTCATTTTATTTATAATCCATTCTTAATAAACTTTTCCATACCTTTAATATTCTAGCATAAATTTCTCATTTTCTTATTCCATAATGTAATAAAAATATCAATAAGTAATATAAAGAGAAAACATAAACAAAGGAAAATAAAACAAGTGACACGTAATAAAAACATAAAAAAACCTATCTTTTTTGCTTTAACTTTTCAATATCTTTCTCCAATAAGCTTCAGCATGTCCACCATCATAGTTGGCTTT
>JBBYHL010121980.1:0-31396 GCA_038381835.1 Adansonia madagascariensis | reverse complement strand
AGTTAAAATGGCCGTCTTTTATCTTCTTCGTCTGTTGCTTTGCTTTCTCAACTGAACCAGAAACCCAAAAAAAAGAAAAAAGAAGGCAAACTCTTTGGAATCAAAAAGTAAAGAAAAGAAAGAATGGGAGAAGAGAGAGAAGATCCGCAGAAACTTAAGAGAATAGCGGCCGCTGCCTACGATTACGAAAACGATCCCAGATGGGCTGATTATTGGTCCAATATCTTGATTCCTCCTCACATGGCTTCTCGCTCTGATGTTGTTGATCACTTCAAGCGCAAGTTCTACCAGCGCTATATCGTACGTTTCTGTCCCTCTTTTTTGTTTAAAATAATGTGTGCTTTGGGTATTTGAGATTTTACATTTTGGTTTTGCAGTCTGGGTTCTTTTATCTTATGTGCTTTTTCGCTGATTAAGAGAGGAGTTTGCAAACCTCTAATTTATGTTTTTCTTTGCTTTTACTGCGTTTTATTGGTACGTTCAAGAATCTTGGAATTGACAGTTGGAATTTTCCACCTGGGTTTTGGATTTTATATATCTTATTTGTTAACTTCTTGTTTTTGTTGTGATGTATTGGTATTGACAACTGGAAATTCGCATCTGTGTTTTGGTTTTTTCATGTCTTATTTGTTAACTTTTATTTCTGGGATTTGTGAATTTATACACGAATTTTTATTAGTTATGGATTTTTAAGGGCCATTTGCTACTCAAGAAAACAGCAAAAGAAAAAAAAAAAAAAAAAACCAAATGTGGAATTGCTTTTCCTTTAACCAAATTTAATTTTGTCCGAGGAATTTTAGTTCTCAGGTGGTTGAAAACCTGTAGAATTGGTTTCATTCTCTGGCTTATGAATCTTCTTTGCCTTTTTAAGGCTTCATCAATGCAAATTGGGAATGTGTTTCACAAACATCCTTTTGAGACTTATCTTTAATTGCTGATTTCTTCTCCTATTTCGGAAACCTAAGCCTCTATGGCTGCAGCTAACTCTGCAGAAATGAACTTCTGGACACGACCAATGATTGGCAGTTTTAGTTATTTTTACTACTAAGCTTTTTACTCTTAATATGTTTCACTTCCTGAGCTTTGGTGAATTCGCCAATGGCTGCCTTTGTCCTTAAAAGTGGAAACATTGGTAGGCAGTCAGCTCCTTTCAATCCGAGCATGCTTTACATTGACCTGTTCAAATCATCCAGCCGTTGAATGTGATCTGAGTTTCTGATATACTTTTGAATATTTCTTCTATTATACTTGCTGAAACTTTAAAGCATGTGCATTAGGATGCATAGGCACTGTGCCTTAGCGCCAGGCAACAAAAGAGCATCTGACACTTTCAGGCAAGGCACATTTGATACGGCGCATGATTGGTATGTCTAGGCCTTTTTTTTTCTACAAGGCTGTTGGCACAAGAAAAAAAGCTGCCTGACTGAAGTTCTTTTTATTTTCTTTCATTAATTGTACCTTTAATAGTAAAAGAAGGGGACAATATCAAGCTTTTTCCTTTGCAATGTTTGAGTATTCAATAACAAACATGGGACAGAAGGAAATAATGCATATTGGTCTCAAAAAAGAGAAAACGTTGCATGTTTTGTATGATAAACTGGACTACTAATTAGAGTTTATTATTAGAATTATATATCTTAAGTTTATTTGTATGTCATGTACAGACACACACACATATGCATTGCATCTTACTTTACTCAGGCAAGCACTTTTCTTTCCCCTTGCGCCTCAGACAATATAATGGTTTTAGCCACTAGAGTCTGCCTTGTGTCCTTGACGACACTGGCTAAAACCATCTACCAAAGGAAGTGACATTTTCTTTTCAACCTATGACATTGACACCCCTTGAACTGTCGGGAGCTAGCTTGATCAGGTAAGACTAACCTTTTTACTTCATAATTTGGTATCCATTTATCTTGCCATAACTTTATGTCCTCCTCATCCATCATTTGTCAAAGTAGCTTCTTCAGAAATCTGCCCCTTCGGGTATGTCATTTGAAGCCCAAGATGCTTTTACCTTGTTTGTTGTATCCATTATAGATGTCTGAAATAATTTCCTTTCTACCTTTGAACCCAAAGAGCATTTGGATCCTTCGACATCCTCCAGCATTTATTAGCCAGCATGGCTGTGTTAAAAAGAGACTACTTTTTAAACTCCTTACCTCCTTTACTATTTTCATTGTTAGATTCTGCCAGCTTTGCCAATGAAGTCTTTCTTCAGTCTCTTTCCAACCATACCAGGAGTTGACTATTGCAGAATTAATCTCTTCAAAGAGTTTCTTTGTTAACTTGAAACGAGCTATTTATAGGTGGTGATGGTACAGGCCACTGCTTCAATTTTAATACCGTCCTTTCTCCTTGAGATAGATTTTGCTATTTCAGGCTTTGATGCTTAGCTATCACTTTGTCCCTCGGAAAAAAATTTTTTTTTGCCTCAACATCATGGTATGCCCTATTACTAATATTTGGAACTATTTTAACTTATGACATCCTTTGATCACTCTTTGATCTTCATCTGGTATATTGGAGCTGAAGACAATGTTTTTCCTCCGAGTTCTAGATCTGCCTTGATGCCTGACAATATTCTTGAATAAATTGACAATTTAAACTGTTAATGTTAATTATAATATAAAGCGTCATCAACATATAAAAGATCAGATAGAGTAGTACATGTTCACAAATCTTATACAACTAAGGTGATTCAATTTGTGTTTTCAACTCTAGTTCCTTCTAATGTGTTTTATTTTCTATGAATGGCAGCCTCTTCTTTCTCTCTCTCTCTTTTTTTTTTTTTTTCATTTTATACTTTATCGTTGTGGTCTCAATGCTGCTGACTTCATGGTACTGGAATTGGGGTGCATAGGCTTTAATCTTGGCTTGATGTAGTTTGCTTTTTTCGTCCCTTTTTAAGTGGTTAGCATGGTGGTATGTGTTTAATTTTGCATTTTATGCCAGTTATTTAATCCATTTGAATTGATGCAAACTTTTTCTTAAATGAATTTGCTTGTTTCCCCTGTTCAAGAAGCTCTAATAAGATTAAAGTACTTTTGGGGTTAATTTTATTTGTTTCTTCTACTACTTCCTTTATGCTGTTTACCTTTTTTCCCTAGAAGTCACTAAAAATGCAAAAGTAAATGGTAGACAGCAAAATCATAATTTATTAAAAATTAAAAATGAATGATTGAGTGTAATACAACACTAATTCTAACACAATTATTCTGTATAAAGGAAAACTATGCATTTTGTTCTTCAAAGTTACAATTTTAATTCTTCAATATATTATGTGTTGTTGCATGCAAATGGACTTTATTAAAAAATGTTCCAAATGTAAAACAGCAAAAAAGCAAGAAATAAACAATACCTGTAATTTTTTATAGAGCAAAAGCTAAGAAATAAACAATACAAAGGAGCAAAGTTATTTTTCTAAAATAAGAAAATAAAAATAAGGTGCTACATAAAAATTCTATTTAACTCTAAAGTTATCTATTTCCTTAACCTGTTATATATGAAAATTAAGGTTTCAATTATTGCCATTATTATTATTTGGTATGGGAGGGAGTACAAAAACCCTAACCTAGGATCCTATCCAGACCCAATCTATACTTACCCACTGAGTTAAGTCCAAGCGGCTCAATTTTTCTTTCTTTTTATGTATACACATTTGATTTTTACATGAAAATTCATTTTCTGCTTTTGTCTTCAATACAAAAAGCAAATTGTAGAAGCAACATCTGAATATAGCATTAATTATTGAATGTTAAAATGGTCCGCATACTTGGAAAAATGAACCGTAGGTAATGATGTTAAAATGGTCTATGTACTTGAAAAAGGGAATCTTAGGTAACATATGTCCTATTTCTCTTGGATGGAACTTGTTTATCTATTAATGTGTTCTTGCAATTACAGAGACATTTATAGCTACTTGAATGTACATCACATTTTAATATGTTCCTCTTTCAACAATTTCCTGGTAACATGGTCAACTCATATCTAATGATTTATGGGATGTTTTTCATGAACAGGATCCTGATCTTGTGGTAGAGGCTATGTTGTCAGGCACACCATCGCAATCAGCAAAATCTTCTGCTTCATCCTCAACCTCATCATCGGCAGCAAATGACGGGGTTCGACCTCGCAATGCAGGTAATATATTATTGCTTTTGCAGCTGAGGTTAGACAAAGAAACTAAAACTTGCTATAAATAGCATAAAATTGTAGAATTTTGTGTATTTTCTCTTCCTTATTAAGGAGCTGTTTCCTTCATGGAAGTAAACCTAAATCTGTGATGCAGGCTCAACCACTAGAAATTCAGGGGCATCAGCAACTGCAGGTTCAAATACAACTTCCGAGCGTTGGGATAGGAAAACAGTACAATTTTCTGTCAATGCTTGGGTATACACCCCCTCCCTCTTTCTCCCACATGTACATATTAGAAAGTGATTCTTGCCTTCTTATGGTGTTCTTAAATAAGAAAGATGTGCATTTTATGTCCTTTATTCTTGCACTCTGCCTGATAGAGACCATGGAGTTGAGGAGCTGGTAGACTGTTAATGTCTAATTAATAATTATAATATGTAATATTATTTCAGTTGCTACACCTAGTAACTTGGTCCATCTTTCATTTCCTTCCTATATTTTTTTTTAGATTTTTTGCTTACATTATTTTCTGGTAGGTTTTTATTGTGGCTGTGCTTGCCATCTTTCCACTAGTTCCTAGAAGCCTTTCAAATAGGGCTTATCGGCTGTCGTTTGTGGGCACTGCATGTTCCTCTCTGTACTCTTTGTATGCATTATATGGGGTAAACTTTATTCTACTTCCTTATCATCCATTTCATTTAATATACCATGTTTCCATTGAATCTATCCTATATGTTTTGCAGAGACCAAGGGCGTGGAATTTGCAGGCTTTTCAAGTGTATTTTCAGTCCATAATTGCAACTAAAGATTTTATCTACTTCATTTACTGCCTTACATTTGTCACTTCACATCTTATCCTTAAATGTGAGCATTCGTCTCTCTGCCCCTAGTTTTTTTTTTTTAAAAGAAAAAACTTTTATGGCACTGAATTCTCTTTATTATTAGTATGATGAATCAATTTGGATCTTGATTGTAGTTGCTTTGATTCCCATTTTAAGCCGAGCACTTGAACACATTGCGAAGTTCTTAAGGCGTAATTTCAATCGTTCCACCTTGTACAGGTAGACCTTTATTAGATATATGAACCGTCTGGTTTACTGTGTGCCTGTTCAGTTTTAAATTTACTTGATTAGCATGATTGTTAATGTTTTTTTTTCCCATTATAATTAATTATGTGATCAGACTATTAATGTTCGCTAAAGGAAATTCAATTAAATTTGCTGGATGATATTATTATATGAAATGGCTTAAACCTTCAGATGGACAGAAATCATGTTAGTTTTTTTATTGCTGATATTGGCTCTGCTGTTTTTTGTCCTTTTTGAGTATGTCCTGATCATTACTGTTATCATTTCTTTTGCATTTGAAAGTTAGACATACTCTTGAATAGATGGGTGTGGAGAGATTTGAACCTAGAACCTACTAGGGCCCCCCACCTTCTTTCCAACTTTTGGACCTTGGCCTCAAGGGCTTGTTATCCCTTAGTAATGCACATTTATACTAGTTTTATGATGCTACTTAAATTTGAGGAAAGCGGTGAACCCTAATATCACATACCCAAAGATAATGGTAAGATGGTAGTGCTGTGGAAGGTAAGGAGGATTATATAATGCTAAGATGGTAGTGTTATGGCACAGTAAGTTGAGTTTTACACTCACATTTACAGAAAGGAATGTTACTAAGTACTAAAGCAAAAGACTTACTCTCTTTGTGAATGTTAATTTTAAAAATGAAGTAATAAACAGACTTATCCTGTTTTTCAGCTTAAACAATTCCTTAGAAATATAGTGTTTCAATTTGATCTACGACATTATTTAACGTCACTTCAAACATGGGTGAAATGAAATTCTTGTTTGGGTATGCATGTGCACGTCTAATGTCTATATATTTGGTCTATTTGTCTGTTCCTTTATTAATACTATCTCCTTTGTTTATACAGGAAGTATTTGGAATATCCTGGTGTGTGGGTAGAATCAAACACCACTACCATTAGCATACTGTCTTCACACGCTGAGATTGGACTTGGCTTCCTTCTAATCGTTTCCTTGTTCTCGTTAGTTGCTAATATATTTTTCTTTTTCGGTTTATTTTACCATCCAAGCCAATACATCTCCAGCCTCTCAAATTTGCTGAAATTTTGTATTGACTTTTGTAGGTGGCAACGCAATATCATACAAACTTTCATGTACTGGCAGGTCTGTAATGCTTCTTTCTTCTGTCACTTTATATTTTATTTTTCATTTATCAGCTTTCTGTTTACCAATCGTCTGGAAGGTACTGACAGGTTAATGTGGAACCTAGTTTACATATTGCAGAAAACAAGTGGTGAAACATATGTCTTGACATTAAGAATACTTATTTCGGAACAAGTTGATAGGATCCCCTTTTACGCCCCTAGGTCCCTCCCGTGTGGCGACATGGGGGCGTAAAAGGAAAGAGGGATGTGGTTTCTCTCGCTTTTGGCATAGAGGGAATGTTTTCTCCTTGTTTGTATGATTTTTATGCATTCTTACATTATTATGGAAATTATATATCTGTCGTATTTTCTTTTGAAAAGAACTGATTTTGAAGTCTAATTTCATGTTATTGCTTCTTTTTTCCATTTTCATTTTTATACTATTTTGAATGTAAATATCTTGCATTTTATTTACTTGCTTATAAAGATTGATGTTTGATGTTTCTTCATTGTTTGACCTTCAGAAATGTTTTTCTTTTTCCCCTTCCTAGCCCCGTGTCCCCATTTTTCTCTTTTGCTATTTTATTTTATTTTTCTTTAATCTTCTTCTTGTTGTGGCAAAATGGGCAAGGAGATTGATTATTTCTTTAAAAAATGAATGAATTAATGTGTCTAAATCCTTTGACCACTTTTTTCCTCTCTGGCAGCTATTGAAACTTATGTACCATGCTCCGGTTACTGCCAGTTACCACCAAAGTGTGTGGGCGAAGATTGGGAGGACAGTTAATCCTCTCGTCCAGCAGTATGCACCATTTTTGAACACTCCGATTTCTGCAATTCAGCGATGGTGGTTCAGATAGAAGTCAAAAATGGATTCATATATAGATAGAGATGTATTATTCTGTGTGCGCTCTAGTTGCATTTCCAATTAGAAGAAAAACTGATTTATGATAAATGAACTAGCCATCTTGACTGTTAGATGGATACATTAATCAGCTGATTAGTCTTTTCTTTGAAGCTATACTGCCGCATTCTAACCCCATAAAGCTAGCCTTTGCTTTTTGGATGTTCTTGATATGTTGGAATTGAGTTTTATGGCATCAATGGTAACTTAAGTGGAGCAGGTGATGGAAATGGTGAACAATGAAAGAACAGCTATATATTCGAACTTGAAACTCTAATTGTCCAATAAAAAAAAAAAAAACTCGACACTCTAATTTTTAGGCATAAATTCTAATTTTGAGACCAAATTAATGAATAAAAAAACTAGCTGGAAGCTCACATCCGTTGGTTTATCGATTCAACAGCCTAAGTCAATTAAGTTAAATTGTTTAAGTAAAAAGAATTAATATTAAAATGTAATTTTGGTTTAATGGTATGTTTTGTAATATATGATTCAGAGGTTAAAGGTTTGAATATTGGTAATTATAATATTTTAATTAAAAACTAAGAAAATTAAAATAAACTGATTGTGTATTGATTTAATCCAGTTTTTATTGATTGAACTAAATTTTTTGGTTCGCTAGATTTTTGGGTTTTGATATTTTACTAGATCGAATAGAACATATCGTATATGGTTCTATTATAAAATTTAGAATAGTTGATTATAATCAATAATTATCTTTAAATGATAAAAATTTATTCTTTAAAGTTTGAGGGATAAAAAACTAGTCTCTAACAATTATCCTTTCAAATTATCTTTGAAAAGTTTTAGAGATAAATATATACAAATCGTCCCCAAAATTAAGAATGAAATTCATCCCTAATATTAACTTTTTGGATAATTGTCTTTAATTTTATTAAATTCAATATAGAAAAGATATTTTTATCGTTATCTTTTCTCAGTCTCTAAAAGTATCTTATTTTGTAGTGTTTTTTCAACACTAGACGAAAATAGTAAGATTGGAAGTGGGAGAATTATTTTTATTTTATAACTTAAAACTATATGTAATTAAAAATGGTTATTACAAAAGAAAAAAAAGATAATAATTGCATGGCAATGAAGAAAAAGTAAAAACAATAAGGGAGTAAATGACATTTTAAATATTTGCTTGGGTTATGGGACTTTAGGCTCGTGTTATTTGAGCTAAATATATGGGAGATACTTCGTTTGGTTTGTAGCACTGCTTCATTTTCATATTGTTTCTTATACAGCTTCATTTTCATTTCTCTTTTTATTTTTTCCTTTTAGTTTTTTGAAAATCATCAATACAACCCAACTTTGACATTGCTCGTAAATAATTCTTGCAACAATTTCATTCGCATATTTCTAAAGTGATGGTGGATCATGAATTTTCCTATTTGTTAAGCTAAAATATGTGATAATCAAAAGAAAGATGTATATTAATTAGACACAAAGGGATAAACTAAGGACATTAACATAGAAAAGTAGGCTTAGAAAGCTCAAAGGATCCAAAGATGATCGAAATCATTTCCTCAACTTAGTGTCGTTTACGATTTTGCTTTAAGAGAGAATTAAACAAATTCTAGGCTTTTAGACATAATCGCACCTCAAATAAACATAAACCATCTTTAAATAAGCAATGCAAATCTAAGCAAGAGGTCAAGTGTTCAAATATTGAAAATTACATCCTAACAATGAGCTAATAAAAATAATTTAAAACACTCAAGTCACGTCTATATTTTCCCAAACATTAAGATAAATAAATAATTAAATTCTAATTATTGGATTTTAGGGCTTCGTCATAAATAAGTTTAAAACATCTCAAGCATATGACGAACTAAACATTTAAAATATACTAGACTCCTCAATCACAATTATATTAAAGAAGTTAAAGAGAGCATACCTAAAAAATTACTAGAAAACAAAATAACTTAGATAATTCAACACTAACCAAATGAAAACCTCAAGCCCAAACTTAAAAAAATATTGTCCTTAATGTGCATAAATTAAAAGAGAAAGAATGAGAAAAACTCAATGAAGGAAACACAAGTAAAGCTCAAGTTATCCTTTTCGACCTAATTATGCTTGTCAAAGTTGGTGGGATACTGCAGAAGAAAACAAAATTAAAAAATTCATGAGAATATCCTAATAACAAGAAAATAAAAGACTTGAAAAACTCAAGTTTAAAGTTAAAGCAGGTTGATGAAGGTGAAATTAGGTTGGGTTTATGTTTTAAGGTTAAAAATAAAAAAATAAAGATAAAAGAAAAATAAAACTTAGGGTTGAAAATAAAAATAATAAAAATAAATAAAAAAAGGAAAGAAGAAAAAAATTAATTTGCTTTTATAAGTAAAAAATTAAAGAGGCATTGTAAATGTTGTAGCGCTAGCCTCTAAAAAAATTAAGGTAATGAGATGCTACTATGGTGTTGAGGCCAGTGTTGCAGTGCCCTAGCTTCCCTTATGCCTCTTACGCCTTGGCTCTAGAGGTTCTAGATTTTTTGGTGGTATGGAATAATGGTGCCAACCATTGTTTTTTGTAAATAATAACTTGCAAAAAAAATTACTTAAATAAAAAATGACAAACTTAAAAAAAGACCAAAAATAAAAGAAAAATCAATGGGAAAGAAAAATATGAAAACTTAGGTTGCCTTCTAAGAAGCACTTGATTTATAGTCATCAACTTGACTACCTTCATTATTATTTTGGTTTAGCTAAGTTCGTATAGGATCTTTAACGATCACATTTGTCTCCCTAGTATTGTTTTAAGCTTTGCCTATTCACATTTGAATTTCCTAGGCTATTTTATGTTAGTCATAAACCATTACAGTGCCCTTTGCAGTCTCTTAAATGTTTAGGTAAGGGCTTAGGCTTCAGTGAGGATGATTTTTAAATGCAAGGCTTTGAAAATGAAGTTGCATGAACAAAAAATTCTAATGGTTCAAACTAAAAAGTGAATCTAATGGAGCATGGTTGTACATCTAACAACTTCAAACCCCTAATAATTTAATGTTATCTCTCTTAGAAGTAGAAATCAAAGATGCTTAAATTGGATCGATGGGATAACTCTCTATGAAAACCTCATCTTTTTTTACCATTTCATCATGTTCCTCACCCATAATTTCTTTTTTAAATGGTTTGTTTAGTAATTTTGGTTGCTTGTTATCTCTTTTTAATCTCTTCACCATTCATAAGCTTTTCTTAATGTCACCTAGTAAAGTGTGAAATAACAAACTAACAAAACAAAAAAAAAACAATTTAAAGTTTAAGTAATCAATAAAAAAAGCTTAGGATTATAATTTTCCTCAACACTTCATTTGAATTTGTTCTACTCCCTTAATTAATGACAATGAGTTATTAACCTTAAGTTCTTATTTATTTATAATTATCTTTTAATAGTCTTACAAAAATATCTCTTTTAACTAATTTATTATATTCTTATGCAATTTGATGCAAAGAGAAACTTATTAAGCTTAGCCTATAATTTTGTTACATATGATATGCAAATCAACTTATCATAATAAATAAATATGAAACATATGTTATCCAATCAATGTTTAAACACAAAATTTCTTTTTTCAAGTTTATTAGGGTTTAAAAATTGAATAAGCAACTTAATTCTCATTAATATCAAGAAAAGGAGTAAAATGATTCAAATCACATATTAAGTTCCATTGCACTTTTAGAAAAACTAATTTAGTTCATGCTAAATAATGAAAAAACAAAATAATAAAGTTTTACTATCATAAACATTACAAGAAAAATAAAGAAGATTAAGAGAAACGAGAAAACTAAGATCGGTGGGGTCATCAGTCTTCAAGCTTCTCCAAAAGTAAGCTTCTCCTTCTTAAATATTTATAGTAGTTGCTTTTCTCTTTTGAAAACTAGGGTGATGAAAGCTAAAAAGTCTTAAAATCTACAACCTAATTAAAGTCATAAAAAATTCCTTTTATAAATTACCAAAACCCCAGAAAAGATAACTTTGTGCACAAGTAACATAAGCAATTTATTTTTGGAAGTTGTTGGATTAGCGCCATTTTGCTTCTTTATTGAGTTATTACACCTAAGAAACTCCCTTGGCTTTGAGCCTACAAAATATGAAAATGCTCAATTACTATATAATTTAACCATAAAAAATAAATACACTAATTTAAAAACAACTAAAAACTAATAAATCTAAATAGAAACCTATAAGACTTATTTAAATTTAATTTACATAATGTGACTAAATAACTCTATTTTATATAGTTATCAAGTGTTTGTCGATAAAAGTTTGGCTGGAAAGGATAATGGCTTGGAGAGACATTGTTTATACTGTAGTAAGGTTGATACATAAGGTATGGATAATATAGAGAAACACCTTTTTCTTGTTGCCCTCTATAAGCCACAGCTTAAGCATTTCTTTTTTTTCTTTATAAGGCCCTATTTTCTTTGCATTAGGTGACTTTCTAATTTTAAGTTTCCCACTCTTTATGGAATTTTCTATGATTTCTCCATAACTCACCAAATTAGTAAAATTCTTGGTGGCATTTCCAATCATTCTGTCATAGTACAGTGTTTAGAGAGTATTAACAAACAACACTGTGTTTTTTTAGTCAATGGTAGTTAGACTTGAGTAGCAGCATCCTTCCATCTTTGGGCATATTTTTTGAAGCTCTCAAAAGTTTCTTTTTCCATGCTTTGCAGTGATAAACAATCCAACAATATGCTTGCATTGAGCTATAACTGACCTTGCTAGTTTTTCCATGAATGGATGTGAGTCCTATCCAATTAGATGTATTGCCTAGTAACTAAGCTTATAAAGCTATCTTAAGAAACATGGATCAACAATTTGTCATCATGAGTATGAGGAGCCATATTTTAATAGTACATGGGGACATGAGTTTTATGCATGTTGGTTGTTCTATTATATTTCTTAAAATCAAAAGTCTTAAACTTTGGTGGAATAACTACATTAGGCACTAAATAAAGTCTAATAGCATCCACAAGACCGTAAAACTCCATTCCTCGATATCTCAGAGTCTTTCCTCTAAAAGATTTAATTGTGAAAAATAAGATTTTTTTGTCTCAAGTATACTTGTTTTTAATTTTTCTTGGTCTTTAGGGTTATCTAAATTCAGGACTTGAATAGTATCTGATATTTTTGCCCTTGACACAAAAATATTATTTCTATGGAACTGAGGTGTGTTGCTATTGCTGGCATTCTAGAATATGCATGAGAGTATCCATCCCTAAATGGTGCCTCCAGTGGTTACACCATTTGGGATGTTGAGCTTGATGGTAGACCAAAACTAAAGGTGAACATCGGACCCTTAATGGTCACAGCTTGGCTTTTGTCATGAGCATCAACCTCCTTTGTCACCTTTCTTCCATCATTTAAACACATTAGTAGCTCCATTATCTTGGACAATTGTTCATTCATCTCCCTTTGGGCAATTTTTCTTTTTCATTTATCCAGTTGACTTGATCTTTTACCATTCTTTTAGCTTATAAGCATGGTTAGTAGTGATCCCTAGCATGTTCAATTATTTGAGCTATTCTTGAATTTTTTTTTCAAAAATTTTTAAAATTTGGCCCCTTCTGTTTATGTAAAATGTTCCTAGATACATGGACAATGTAAAATCGTGAATAGATATGTAAAAAATATTCCTAGATGCATGGACAATGTAAAATCATGAATAGATAAAGGAAAATAAATTCAAATAATATCAAGAAAAAGTTTCATGAAATTTAATACAAATTAGAATAAATAAAAGTAGGAATAGAACATATATTTACAAAATTCAAAAAAGTTAAAAAAGATGTTAAAAGAAAAGAAAACTTATAGTTTCTTGGGTTCTTACTTAGATTATTTTCTATACCAGGGTTGCATGGCTCTATCCTAAGGTTGGCTTCCTAAGTTATATGTTGGGTTTAGGATATTTGACTAATCTAAACGGTCCTAAATTGCTCTTTAACATCATCCATGAAGGATTAGTAAGGTACCTTAATCCTCTCTCATTACCGGTTTCAACTGAAAATGGTTTAATTTAGGTGAGTGTATTTCCTTAGCCACTGTATATATTATCACCTTATGATAGCTTCAGTACTTAACATAATGCAAATGTTTCTCTCTGCCACCTAATTTTGTCAAGGTTTTTTCGAACCATTTATGCTCAATCTGAGATCCATAAAAAAGAGCACCTCCTTCTCTCTTCCCAGATCAATTTCTGACATCAAGATCTAATTGGAAGGTTTGGAATGCCTTAGACTAAATTGAACAAATGAAAACACTTGGAATATTAAAACATGCATGGAATTAATGAAAATGTATCGATATATTTCATTAATGTATTAATACATCATCAGGTTAGGGTTGTTCTAAGTCTTGGGAATGCAATTGTATCAATACAATTACAGGGTGTATTAATACAATTTCATAGTGTATTGATACATCATACTTTGTACTAAAACATTATCAATTTTTTCATTATTTTTTGATTATAGAAAACTGTTGTATCAATACATCACAAAATGTATCGATACTACATGAGATTTTTGGGCATGGACAAGGTATTTGATTAAAATTTTGTTAACATGTCAATTTCCCTATGGCCTTTGATCACTTCATAATCATGTAGAGGACAATTTCACTAATATTTTCATTTTAAAACAAGAATGCATATGAACTTGAAAATTGCTAATATAGCTTAAATCATTAGAGCTTGAATGTAATTGCCATAGGTGAGATTAATGTTCTAATTATGCTTGAGAACCAAATGGCATTTAGTCTGATTGTTTTTTGATTGTTTCAAGTCTAGTTTAGGGGAAATGTAATGGAATGCTATTTTGAGTTAAAGTCTTTTCTTGCATAGGATAGAGATACGAGCATTTTGAGATCTTTGGGGGGCATACATTTGATATTATCCATCTTAGTCAACTATTGTCATGCTATTTTTTAAGAGGTGGATTAAGCTCATTAATCTCTTTAAGTTGATCACCTAGGGCCTTAGATGGTTTGCTTGCAAGAAAGCTTATATGAGGTGTCAAAAAAGTGATGGATGTGCATGAGGATCAAAGTTAATCAGCCAATGAGGGTTTTAAACCCTATTGGGTGTCCAAAATAAGGAAGATTTTGATTTTCAGCTAAAAGAAGCTAGCAGTAAAAATAGAGAAAAAAGTGAGAAAAAAACATGAGTGGATTTTCTTCAGGCTTCAGCATTAAAGTTATTTTTCCTTGAATCTCTACTTTCATCTTGCATCTTTTCTTCCTTTTTATGTGAGCTTGAGGATCATAAGCTATGATTAGCTAATAATTTATGCTAACGTGTAAAAACTAAGTTATGGCCAAATCTTGAGCTATAACCTTAAAAAGCTATATTTTCTTTTTCTGTGATGATTTTGGTTAAAAGTTTCTTAAAAATCATTTTTCCATCTAGAAAACTTGTTTTCCAAATGTTTTATGCTATGTTCCTTTGTTTTTATGTGGTTTTCATCATGTTCATATAGTTTTTGATATTTTAACCTTGATTTTACTCTACATGTGATTCATATGTCATGTTTTATTTGATACATGTATTTTATATTATTTCCATGATTTATGATCATTATTCTTAGTCCATGCATCTTCCATAAAAATATGATGATTATGGCAACATCACCATGCATATTAATAAATCCATGTATGTCCATGTTAGTGAGGTGTTTTGTACATAAAAATCATGTATGATGCCATACTTGTGTCTTTGTTAGTAGACAAGATGTTTATAGGTGCATTTAGGAGTGGTATAAGCTTTAAAGGACCATATTAAAACTTTCTCAAATGTTTTCATGCATATTAAGGACTATTATGCAATTAAATGCATTTTAGGATCATTTAGGTCATTTTCTATGATTTAAGGATTATTTTGCTGTTTCATGCATTTTAGGGCCATTTAAGTCATTCTCCATGATTTAAGGACTATTATGCAATTCACGTATTTTAGGCTTATTTAGGTTATTTTTCATGGTTTAGGGATTATTTTGCAATTTCATGCATTTTAAGGTCATTTAAGTTATTCTTCATGATTTTAGGGATTACTTTGCAATTTCATGCATTTTAAGGTCATTTAATTCATTCTCCATGATTTAAGGATCATTTAGCAATTTTCGTAATCTAGGGATCATTTAGCATTTTCCTCAGACTTTAGGGCAATTTAGTTTATTTTATATAGTCTAGGACCACTTTGGCATTTTTCATGCATTTTATGACCATTTAGAATATTTCATATAATCTAGGGTCATTATAGGAATTTTCATCATCTTAGGATCATGTGGGAACCTTCGTGTTGAAACATGTCCATTAAGGGTATTTCGATAATAGACCTTATAATCGAGTCTAGGATCATGTAGAAACTTTAATGTCAAAACATGTCTATTAAGGGTATTTAGGTAAAAATATCTTAAATCGAATCTTTAGGATCATGTGGGAACTTCCATGTTGAAACATATAAACATATCCTTTAAAGGTTGCAGACACCTCATTTTCTCCGGGCTATCATCCAAAGCATCAATAATTGCTATTTAAGTTATCATCGATCCATTCAGATAAGTACGATTCAGTTATCTATTATTCCTAGTTGGGGTAAGGTGTTCGAGAAGGCAAAGATGCATAAAATCATTGTATGAGTGAGTATTGGTATGTGGCCTCAAGAATCGATACATGGCGACCACATTATCAAAACCCAAAAAATCATTGTTGGCATTGATACAAAAGGCCATGTGTCAATAATTTTGGCTGTGGTATCGATATAGGATGATTTGGTATTGATACCAGGTTATTTCAAAGCTAAAATCATGATTTTGGGTTAATGTGTATCGATATAGGCCAAGGAGTATCGATACTTGGGAAAATTTGTGCTTGAATTTGATATAAGGCTCATTGTCTCGAGACTAAAAGTGAAAAATGCATTGAGTAGTAATACAAGATGTATCGGTAGTAGAAGGCCTTTTGTATCGATATAAAGTCCCTTATATCAATACTGTAAACACCCCATTTTGTCTCGACCACTTTTTGGCATCTTCAAACTTAATTGAAAGGTAATTTAGTAAGATAATAAAAATAAAAAATGAATAAGACTGTCGGGTACCATGTCACTAGGCAAATAATTTTTTTAGGGAAGGTTTGAAATGCCTAAGGACCATATTAAAAAGAAATGAAAAAGGCATGAAATGTTACTATTTGGGGCATCATCGGGTCTATTCGGATAAGCCAAATCAGTTATCCATCATGCCTAGATGAGGTAAGGTGTGCAAGAGGCCAAAGGTGCATAAAATCCACATTTGCATGAGTAGGTTTGATGTAGGGACTTTATGTATTGATTCAAGTCTTCTACGTCACTAAAAATTCAAATTTTTACATGTTGTATTAATGCAAAAGGGTTATATATCAATATAGGTGCTTATGTAGCAATATACAAGCCCTTTATATCAATATTAGGCTTCATAGTAGCTTAAAATCCATTTTTGGCTAGAGCAAAATTTGTTCCAAGTATCGATACCAACTTCACTGTATTGATACTTAGAACAAAAATTTGCTCCTAATATTAATACAAGAAGCCTTATATCTATACTCCAAGGGAAAAATGTCGAGTTCGTGTTGTTTACACCTCTTTACACCATGATATCAAAACACAAATTGGACTACGTTTTTGGCACCAAAAATCATCCAAATTCATACTAGGCCACAACATTGGACTTGTGATTAGATCAATTACAAATTTGAGCCCTACATAGCCATCACTAGGGACATATTCATGATTTAATTTAATTCGTTGAAGGTAACTTTGGACTTTCTCATGGCTTAGTTGCATAAAATGGTCTTGATCTATTGTTTTTGCTGAGCAAGCCAATGAATTTGAATGGCAGCTAAGCATATACCTTGTCCACATTTGAGGTACATGGACCAAAATGCCAAGATGCCCTTACCTTTTGCATTTTGTCTTCATTATTCACAAGGCCATATAACAAAACATTCTAAGTAGACTTCACATTCATTCACAGACACTTCAAACACATTCTTCAGCCATAAAAAAACTAAAACAATTTCCATTTTCGTAGCTCACCATACCACCTCAAAGAAACACCTCCAAAACACCATTTTAAGCCCTTTTTTCTTCCTTTCCTTCTTGCTAACTCATAACAAGCAAGAAAAAACTTTAAAGGCAATATCGTTGCTGGAGAAACTTCATCTTTTGGGTGGAAAAGCTATTGGAGCTCTTGTTGGTATACTTTCTCAGCTTGTTTCTTTATTTTGTTGCCATTTTCATGGTTTTCATTAGGCTAGTGACCCTTTTATGCAACCATGACCCCTTGTAGATTTCATACATCTTCGTTACTGCCTTATCATGCATTCATGTTTAAAAATCATGTCTTTATGTTGTCATGAAATTTCCAGCCCATGTTCATGTCATGGAAACATCATCTTTCATGTTCATAACATGTTATATGCTTCTAGAAACTTATGTTGGTATGCTTATGCATTTTGTTGCCTAAAAAAAAAAAAATCATGTTTTTATGCTGTCATGAAATTTTCATCTTTTGTTCATGTCATGTAACCATTCTCCTTCATGCTCTTATCATGTTTTATGCCTCTATAAACATATTTCAGCATGTTCATGCATTTTGTCCTACTTAAAAATCATGTCTTTATGCTATCATTGAAATTTTCAGAACATGCCGATGTCATGAAAATATTTTCCTCCATACTCATGCCATCTTTCATGTCTTCATAAACATATCTTAGTATCTCGATGCATTTTCTTGATCATTTCCTTACATTTTGTCATCTCTTTCATACCAAAATGTCATTTTTGTTTGCTTAAACATGTTTTCTATGTTTGTTTGTCATAACATCATATTTAGTTCATCACATTCTTGTCAATATGCTTGTTTGTTGCTTGTCAAAAATATGTTTTCCTGACACCCCCAAGTTAAGGCCATGTTAACATTAATAAATGAGGATTGACATGGACTTAAGGTTTTTATTCATTGGTCTTCTAATCTTGGGAAAAAAAAATCAAGTTTCTCATGTTTGGACTCAAGGGCTATTAAGGCCAAATATTTTGTTTTCAAAAACAAAATGTTTCTTTTATTATTTTAGGTTGTTTATGCCTTACACTTTTCCTAGTCTTTGTGTTTGAGATATGGTCAGTGGGCTATTTCATCATCTCAAATTGCTCTGAGATTGTGTAAATGAGCTTGTGAAGCCTATGTCACTCATTCCCTTCTGCTATAGACATTAGAATGTCGATGGCCTAAGTTTAGTCCTAAGAAACCCAAAAAAATCATAAATGCCCTATTTTTACCCTAATAGCACTTAGTCATGAATTTAAAAATCATTTTTAAACCTTAAACCATTTTTCTAAAAGTACATGATATTTTTCCTTAGAAGGACATTGAATTACTTCCCAATAGTATCTTCTATGCCTTCAGTTCATTTCGAATGAGAGAGTTATGATTTTTCAAGTTAAGGTTGTTTGGAACCCTTGGAATCAGCGATTTGCATTATGTTTAGGCTATTTTGGCCCACAGATGATTTATCTAAATTTTTAAAATATTTTTCCTAAAAATTTCATGAAATTCCCTTTCTAGAAGGGTATTTTTTATAATTTAATGATTGTATAAGTTGAGGATGATTTTTCAAAGATCGTTACACCCTTTCCCTTGTGCATGCTATCAATATTGCATTAGACCTAGCTTCAAAAATTATTTCTGCTCAGAAAATGATTTTCTAGGATTTTTGGAATATTTTTACACTACCGTTATCGATTCATCTTTCTAATTATACCTTGTTGACCCAGAACCTTCAAGTTTGCCTGAAAAAAAATAAAAAAGGGGATAGCATGATGCTATCCCTTATTTTCAACATTGGTTAAGATTAGTTGATTTTGTCTGAATCCCACTCTAAGGAATTCGGATGCCTCCGTGTGATCTCGGCCCACCTCCTTGAGTCAAAAAAAATATGTCAACCCTCATACGCTCGCATTAAGGCACAATCAATTTTTGTTTTATCAACTCTATTTTATCAGTTTCTTTTAACTAAAAAATCACCTATTGTTTCAAGAATTATCAAAATGTCACATTGTCAAGAGATTACTAAACTTTTATCAATCCAAGTCCTTTAAGTCTGTCTATCCAAAAATAGTCAAAATTTCGTTTATAGGGATACTTTAGCCCCTTTTTTCGATGGGAAACTCTAACCTTGCTTTTTAAAATTTGTCAAAAAAAACAAATTTTCTCTCCTCTAAAGCTCTCTGAACTTTTGCAAAATTTAAAACTTGATTTTCATGCCTTAATTAACCAATGGATCTAAACACATCTCAAAATTGTCGACTTGATTATTTCTAGATAACCAGTGACAATTACGAGACACATTCTGATCACCCTTCCCTTTTTCCTTTTGTTATTTTATGTGATTGTCTCATATTATCATTTTACTAACCTTTGTGATGGTCACCTTTCATTCATATTTTCAAAAATCATTTTCAAAAGATCATGAAAGCAGTGTGCCATGTAAGTATTTCTCCAATACTTAAAAAAATTCGATTTTCAATATTAAATCCAAAGATTATTTTTCTATGTTCCCCATCTCTCTGGGGTGCATATGAGATTCAAATTTTCTTTAAAACTTGGGTTTACTATTTTATACAAACTTTATGCATTAAAAGGGGATTATATCAAATGATGGTATGTCAAAACTGAGAAAACCAAAACCAAAACCAAGTTAGGACATGGCTAGAAAGGTACCAATTTTGGTTGTCGCATGGAGGTTCATACCTCCTTGAGCATAACCAACTCCCGAACCCAATCATCGAGTCTTCAAGCCATGCAAACCATGGAATTGATGTCTTGAGTTTTGCAACTCTAAATACCAATTTCAATAGGCATTCGATCACACTTCGCTTAAATGACTAGTGGTGACTCAAAGTGTTTGCCACTTCGTAATGGTCGTCCAAGACCAGTTGGACAAGCAATTCATCCAAGGTCCCTATTCCAAGTTCGGAGGAAAAGTCCCGGTCAAAATGACACTTCCATGTTAAGAATTTTATCATTTTCCCATGTTCCAATATTTTTAAATCATGAATACATTCCTAATACTTGAAGGCTCTTTTTAAGGGTGCATTACCCATAGCTTGGCAACTCCACTAAAAACTAATTTAGAGAGTTGGGACTACAACTAGCTATGTCTTGCTTTCTCGGTTTTCTTGATTTTCAATCATTATATAAACCATAATCCCTTTCCATTTTTGCCTACTAACCTTTTGCTTGTCATAAACTTTGTCATGTGATTGTCAGGGATTGCCTTCTTCATGAATAAATATCGACTTGATAAATATGGTGATATAAGGATAAACAAAAGGTTTGATTGTTTTCTCTGACCCACACTATACATTTGCATTTGCATTAGATTGTTACCAAACTCTATGGTTGGATTAGGTCCCAACTATTAGAAGGAAGTGAGCTATTTGCCTTCGTGCGTACCCTTCTGCAAAGGCATAGGAATAACTCTCGGGGTGTAAATTACCTATGTCTCTCATGAGTAATGCACTGCGTTTGCATAGGGAAATACATCTAACAGATCAAACCCATTTTGTTAAGCTGATGATGGGCCTAAGATTGGGGTGCCATGACTATTCTTATTGGATGGAGGAGCGATTTAGATACTGATTTAGATCAATTCAAACCCATATAGTGTACCCTACAAGCTAAACCATGTTAAACTATACTAAAATGCTACTAGAATAACATGGAGAATAAGGACACTTAGGGAAACATTTCTAACCTTTAGTCTCACATACCATAGTTACGTAATAATGAATGAACACTTTCACCCACATGTGTCATGTTTATGTCAGAATATGACGTTATGCTATCTAATCGATGGCTACCACTCTTTAATAAGTGATTGATGGCAAATGAATGTCGTCACTTACAAAGCACCATGTTGCCTTAAAAAAAGTCATATCTAACCTGAATAAGCCACTATGCAGCTCGAATGGCAGCTTAACGTATATCCTACCTTGGGTGATGATGAACGAACATCACTACCTACTTAGTTGTTTTTGTCCCTAAGAGGTATCATGCCATCTTGATAAAGGAAAAATATCACCCAAATAAGCCATTATGTTGTCTGATCGATGGCTTAATGCACGTCAAATACTAGGTAATGGTACACATACATCACCGTTTAAGTTGTTAGCTTATCCCTTGAGGTACCATAACACCTTAATAAAGGTGGTTTTTACCTGAACACGTCATTATGCTGCCCATGGGTACTTAGCATGTCATGATACTTGTAATTGTCATGTCCACCACTAGGTATCGTAACACCTATTGTCAGGGCATTTCCTATGATTTATTTTTGTTCTTTTATTTTTATTCTTGTTTGTATTATTTCATATTATAAATAACCTATTTCCTTTTTTTGGTTTTTGATTGTTGCATGCATCATTTCATCGTAGGACAATTGGCTACTGGTTTGGTGTTCAACAAAGGGTGTTTGTCATGAAACAATCATCTGTTTCCATTTTTCAATCTTTCGAGGAAGTCAAAGCATGATATAAGGATCAACAATGTGAAGATGGGGATATCCTTAAACTCCTCATGCCTTAAAGGCACATGAAAGGGGCAAGATAGGTCTCGAGGACACATGATAGACATAGTCAAGGTAGACTAATCTTTGAGGAGAGCTATCATACCTATTGGAGACCGTGAACATAAGTTGTTAAGGTTCCTTGAACATATGTTTAAATAATGAAATCATGTTAGAGACCTTTGGATGTTATCATATGTAATCAAACTCCGTTGTTTGCTTTATGAAAGACATTATTAGTGAAGCTATCCCGCAAGCTAATTGTTTCTTGCATTTACATAACTAACTCAATTGTTTTGCTGCTTTATTCATATTAATAATAATTTATTGTCATGATTCGATACTTAACATTATTCCATCTTGAGCAATCATCAATAAACACATGTCATAAGAGTCATAAAAGTGCAAGAGGTTCTGAAAACAAACAATGAACATGGAACAAATCATCATACACCAGTATAGTACTCACTGTCATAAACAGATCATGGAAAACAATCATTAAGCATGCATCGAGCGACCTAAGATGATTTATAAGAAGTTTTAGGACTATATGCTCTATCGATAAGATGAAATGCAGGCATAAATCATGAAGCTCATAGAGTTAGTGATAACTCCCACTAAAGAGAAAGGACAAGCCAGTGCCATCGAAACTGGAAAAGAGCCAGCTATCCCCAAAAAGTCACCTATTGCTAGTACTGAAGCTACCTAGGAAAGAACCCATCAAGAGCATTAGTCTAACACTGTGCCATCTTTACTAGTACCATCAGTAATTTAATTGAACAAATGGCGACAAACCAATTTATCTTTGGCTTTCATAGAGCTAATATAAAGGTTTCTCCAGTCAATCCAGTAACCCTCGTTCATGATGAGTAAGAGAAAACAAATAGTTAAAAGCTTGCATGTGTGCCAATGAAAAAGACATGTATGAAATACCTTTAAACTGTCAAGGGGAGTGACCTATTCAGAGTTATTGATATAGTGTGAGTTTTTTCAGTGTCCAATCTTGTCATTCCTCTGAAGTTTAAAGTGCTAGATTTTGAGAAGTTCAATGGAACTACCAACCTTACTATGCACATCCGAATGTACCTTTGAAAGATGGTCGGGTATGAAAAGTATGAAATGTTTCTTATCCACTATTTCCAGCACAGCTTGATTAGGTAGCCACCCAATGATATGTCAAAATCGATAAAATCAAGATTTAGTCATGCGCAGACTTGGCTTAAGCCTTTTTGAATCTGTACCAATATGTGTCAGATTGGATTCCTAATGATTTTTCTCTCATGAATCTAGAAAAGAAATCCATCAAGAGTTTCGAGTAGTATGCTTAAAGAAGAAAAGAGAAGGCGGCTTTAGTTTAGTTCCCTTTAACTATAAAAAAGATGACTGTGACATTTATCAACACCCTACGTGCCCCATACTATGACAAGCTAGTAGGGAATGCTACCAACGTGTTTGCTGATATGGTTTTATCAGGTGAAATGATCAACACAATGATTAAAAGTGGTAGGATGTTCACAAGAAAGTTGTTTGGGTCAGGCAAGAAACCTATTGTTAACAAAAAAAAAAAGAAAAAAAAAGAGGCAAACACCATAAACTTTGCCAACACATCTCAGATGAGTCAAAATCATGTGCCAGTCCACACTACTTTGGTATAACCTATTCTAATTAGGTCATGATCCATCCTTAGTCGGTTTATGTCGCAACATATAACCTATACTTTGTTATTCCACTGAATCCTCCATAAAACAATTAACCTCCTGTCAATCGGAACGCTAATTCCCCTGTCAATAATGCATAAAACAATTAAAGGCCAAACTAATGAAGACAATAGTTCAGCCTTAACCCATGACCTATAAAGAGCTTTATTAGATGCTTCTTTAAGGGAACTTAGTCGCTCTTATGTATTTCTCTGAGAAAAAGCCCCCATATATGATGCCAATGCCAACTGCAACTATCACACCAGGGTAGCAGGGTATGACATTAAGAACTGAATATCTTTCAAATGAAAGGTCAAAAGCCTCATCGACTCTAAAGTCTTACAATTTGGGATAAATCGGGGTCCTAATGTTGCTGCAAACCCTCTACCCAATCACGCTGTGAACATGATCAGTGTCGATGACCTTTATGTCAATGCCATTAACAATCAATGAAGACCATCAGAGCCAAGTGATAAGACCCACCCTTATTCTCAGAATCTATTCTATCAACCAAGACCATCATAACCAAGTGATGAGACCTACTCTCACTCGTTAGGATTTGTTTTTGACAATGAAGTCACGTCAGAAACCCTTGTGCTTTTTAAATCTATTTTCATGTAATGTCAAGAATTAATACCTACTTGGTTTTGCCTTATAGCTTGTAGAAATCCTTTGTAATAAGTGTCTTTTATCGAATATTGTCAATAAAAATTACTTTTGCATAAAGCATTGCATTTTGTGTGCCTATTTTTTTCCTTTGCTTGTCCTCAAACTTTTTGTGTATATATTTTTGTCTATGTTGTTTATTTCTCGCCCTTTTTAGGTGTCTGATAATAGTGACATCGATACTTTCAATTAGCTTTTAGAGATTGATTTTGAATAGTCAATCTGTACTGGTGAAATTGATTCTGACAAAGATTCTGAGAGAGGTTCTATGTCATCAGAGTCATCACGATCACTTAAACCTTTTTGTCGGGTCAACAAAAACTTAACATCATATGTGGCTAGGGGACATACCTTCAAACATGGAGTGAAGTGAATATCGAGGCATGAATCTGAATGCTACATCATGTGATTAAGATATTCAACATGTTTTCTAAGAGAATCTTTCTATAAGGAAGACTCATTAGATTACATGGTTATGTTTGAAATGAACAATAACCATCCTTTCTTTTATCAAATCATTCCCTTTGCTACCCCTTTTCTGCTTAACAAATTCACTCTTTTGAAAACCCTGATCAAGGATCACCTTTCACATTGAAGGGCATGAAGAGTTTATTAAGGGAAATAGGGCAGATACCCACTTTTATAATTTTAAAATGCTCGACATTAAGGGCAAATGTGGGATGTACCAAGTCATCAAAGTCTAAAATTCCCTCTAAAAAAGAGGTCAAAAAAGAAAAGTCAAGAGCAAGATAAAAAAAACCAGATTAATCGAAAGTTAAAGTCAAGGTCAAATCAAGAATGGAAGAATTAAATGAAACAAGGACATCAAAAGTAAAAGTGATAGAAGCCCTTATGAAAAGAAATGATCCTTAATCCTATCACCCTTAAACACTAAATTTGGATCTGTATAACTTTTCTTTCAAAATCTTAAACCTTAGCCTGTATTATGTACCTTAAAATATCTGTCTTGATCATGCATGGTTATTTGAACTGATGACCCCGTTCTTCAGGAAATTGTTCTTTTAGGAAAATTTTAAGTCTCCTTGAAAGCAAAATAAAGTAGTCAATAAAAAAGTCAAAAAAAATTAAGAAAGAAGAGAATGAAGCTTTAGGGTGAAAACTAAGAAAGAACGGTCTAGAGGAAAGTCAGAAATCCTGAACTCATATTCGATGTTGCTTAAATAGCCACAAGAGAGAAAATTATCCCATCCAATGAAATGGCTGTCAAGATCTTTTAAAATCTAAAGATATTTAGAACTTTCACGAGTCAAGACAAGAGTTCTAGTTTTCAAAACTTCCATCAGAGTATTTCCCAAAATAATACCCCTCATTTTAGACCCACACTTACCCAATAGGCTTTTCCAAACAACTTTTCAAGAGCTAAGGGTTATCGGCTAAGATTAGCACATGTCAAACTGTCACAGTTGTAAACCAACAGAGTGCTATGATAACATCTCAAGAAATCCAACTAGAGGAACATGCAAAAGTCCATACTTGTGTTTATTTCACATTGACTTTTAACCCTATGGCGACAAATAGTCCAAACCTTAACCTTTTTGGTTAGCCTCAAAAGTTTTTAAACTTTTAACCTTTCATGTCAACATATCACACTCAAACCAAATCACATCTAGATCGAATCAGATCCTACCTAAATACCTATAAAAAAACATCAATCAAACCTCCCCTAACATTGGTCATATCTAATCAAACACAACCCTGCTTTAACTAAACCGATTAAAACCTAATCAAATCAAGTCAAACTTTGACCAAATATCAGACCAAAATAATCTCGACCAAATTAAACCTATCCCAAGTCTAGAGAGATAAGGAAAAAATACTCGAGTTATCCATCATGAAAAGTATCAATCCTTATCTAAACTTAAACAGCCTCAGTTAAAAATCCTATCAAGACTCAAACACTAACCAAACTAGTCAAGAGACACAAACAACAATTACCCAGTCCTCAAACTATCAATAAAAGCAATGAACCCTATCAAAAAACTGATCACATATCTTGAGTCAATAAGCATACATCTTCAAATTGTCAAAAAAGTCATCGGATATCTCAAGTTAAGAAACATGATCACCCAAATTGTCACCTTATTAGAAGAACCCATTTAATACCCTAAGTCAAGAAAATGATCATCCAAAAATCAAATTACCTAACAAGAGTCATGATTTTAAAGCCCATCAAGTTTGAAGTTAGCACCTCAAACTGGGGCATCAGGGAAATGGTTGTCAGAGCTTTTAGTCAAAAAGATAATTTGCAATATCTATTCCCATGTTAGACTTCATTTCATGATCATGTTGTCATATATTGCACCATTACATCATGCATCTGTATTATCATCACATAACATCATTTTTTTAGCATCGCGTCAAGCAGAATCTATCGAACCTCAAGAAACATCCTAGTAAACAAATCAAAGGGTTGCTCAACTAAGAATCCTATCTCTCCAAGATTGTGCATCAAGAAAATGAAGCCCAATGATGCTAATAAGCTAGTTCCAGCTAATTGCCTTCAATCATGAAAGTTAAACCCAATGATGTTTGTAGACTAGTTTCAACTAATTAGCCTTAGTTAAGAAAGTTAAGCCTAATGATGCTAGTATGTTAGTTTAGGTGAGTTGGCCTAGTCAAGAAAGTTAAGGCCAATGATGCCAGTAGGCTAGTTTTGGCTAATTAGCTTATGTCAAAAGAGTTAAGCCTAATGATTCCTGTAAGCTAGTTCTAGCTAATTAAACCTAATCAAGAGAGTTAAGCCTAACCGGTAGGCTAGTTCCTGCTAATTGGCCCCAATCAAGAAAATCAAAGCCTAATGATACTAGTAGGTCAGTCTTGTCTAATTGGCACATGTCATAAAAAGTCTAAGCCTAATGATATCTGTAGGCTAGTCTTAGTTAATTGGCTCCATTCAAAAGTCATAGCCCAATAATGCCAATACATCAGTCCTGACTAATTTGCCCTTATCATAAGTCAAAGCCCAATGATGTCGGTAGGTTAGTCTTGGCTAATTAGCCTACGTCATCAAAAGTCTAAGCCAAATGACACTAGTAGGTTAGTCCTAGTTAATTGGCCTTAGTCAAGAGTCAAAGCCCAATGATGCTTGTAGGTCAATCTCGGTTAATTAGCCTTCATCAAAAGTCTAAGTTGAATGATGTCGGTAAGTCAGTCCTGGCTAATTGGTCTATGTCATTAAAAGTCTAAGCCCAATAATGCTAGTAGGTCAGTTTTAGCTAATTGTCCTCTATCAAATGTCAAAGCCTAATGATGCCATTAGCTTAATCCTGACTAATTGACCCTCATCAAAAGTTAAAGCCTAATAATACCGGTAGTTCAGTCTTAACTAATTGGCCCATGTCATCAAAAGTCTAAGCTTAGTGATGCCGGCAGGTCAGTTTTTAACTAATTGGCTTTATCAAAAGTCAAAGCCTAGTTATCTCGGTAGGTTAGTTTTGACTAATTGGCCCTTATCAAAAGTCAAAAGTCAAAAAGTTAGTCCTGAGTAATTAGCCCATGTCATTACAAGTCATAGCTAATTATGCCAATAGGTTAGTCCTAGCTAATTGGCCCATATCATTAAAAGTCAAAGTCTAGTGATGCCAATAGGTTGGTTCTGGCTAATTGGCCCATGTCATTAAAAGTCTAAGCCAAATGATATTGATAGGTTAGTCTTGATTAATTGGATCATGTCATCAAAAACAAAGCTCATTGATGCCAGTAGGTTAGTCCTGGTTAATCGGCCTTTATTAAAAGTCAAAGTCTAATGATGCCAATAGTTTAGTCCTGGTTAATTGGCTCATGTCATCAAAAGTTTAAGCCTAATGATGCTAGCAGGTCAGTCTTAGCTCATTAGCCCATGACATCAAAGTTAAAGCCCAGCAATTGCGAAGGTTAGTCTCGGCTAACTGGCCAGTGTCGAAAAAATTAAACCCAATAAGTCTGGTGCATCTAGTTCGAATAGTTGTTCGTTTGTCAAAATCATTGTCTTAAAATCAAATCCAATAATATTGACAAGGATAGTTGTAGCTCTTTAGTCCCTTTGTCATTTTCTAAGTCAAACTTAGGGATAGGTCGAGCCTAAGATCATGTTTAGGTCCTTAAAAAAAGAACTTAAAATTTGCTTTCTTGTAAAAATCAGAATCGCCATGAAAATATTATTCTTATCCTAGCATGATATTAATTTTGGGTTTTTTTTTATCATAGAGCATAAGGTAGCATTATGTACACCCCGAACGAAATGGTATCTATTAGTTTTTACCTTATTCTTATACTCAGCAATAGACAAAGAGGGGCAGTTGTAGACACCCTATTTTGTTTGGGCTGATTTCTTGCATCTCGGGACTTAATTGAAAGGTAATAGAATAAGATAATAAAAATAAAAATGGGAACCACTGTTAGGTGTAATATCGTCAGACACTATTATGCAACATAGTGCTAGTGAATTTTTTTTTTAGAAAATTTGAAGTGCCTACGGACCGTATTAAGAAAATGAAAAAAAGCATGAAAAGTCACTGTCGCCACGTGCCCAGCCTTTAAAACTTCAGATGATCCGAAGGGCATAGCATGCTTGACTTAAAAATAAATGATGGTTGATTATGATCGAGCCTTTTGAGTTATTCCATGATCGAGACTTGGATTAGGCATAATAATGGGGAGGACAGGGAAAAGACTGTTGGGCGAATTGCTCGTCCAACTAGTCTTGGATGGCTGCCATGAAGTGGCCATAAACTTGGTGTCGCCACCAGTCATTTTAGGCTAGGCAAGATCAGACGCCTATTGAAAACAATATTACAAGTTACGAAACTCAAAACACTAATTTTGAGGTCTACGAAGTCTAGAGATTCATTGGTTGGGCTCAGGAGTTGGTTACATGCATGGAAGGACGAGCCTCCTCATGACACCTAAAATTGATACCTACTAACTATATCTCACTTTGGTCTCGGTTAAATCAGTTCCATTTGGTCTCTATTTAGATATAATTCTCTTTAATGCATGAAGTTTTAGAAAATGAAAATTAGATTTTTTTAAAAGAAAATTAAATCAGCTACGCGCCTCGAAGATGTGAGGAACATAGGGATTTTTGTGAAAACGATGTTTGGATTGGGTTTTAAAAAATTAGATGTTTTGCATTAGGCACTAGAGAGATACCAATACGAAACATCGCCTTGTAAATTTTATTGGAAAACAAATTTTAAATATGGATGCACAATAATCACTACAAATGAAATGAGTTAGTAAGGTAGAAAATGAGAAATAGAATAATATCATAAACAAGAAATCACAAACAAAAGAACGTAAAAAGAAATGGACGATCAAAATGTATCTCGTAATTGCCTTCAATTATTGAAGAATAATCGAGCTGACAATTTTAGAGACCAATTTGGATTCAGTGGTAATTTGAAGAAGAAAGATGATTTCTATCAAAACAATTTTGAGGCATCCGGAAGAAAAAATTTTAAGTTTTGATGTAAAAGCGGGGTTAGAGTATCCCCTCGGTGAGGTAGGGTTGGAGTATCCCCTAAAATAAAGTTATGAAAATAGTTAAGATTAAAGTGAAAATTTGAATTTAAAAAAAAAGGGTTGGAGTATCCCTAAGGTTAGGGAAACATTTACGAACAAAGAGAAAATTTAAATTTTTTAATTAAAAATGGGGTTGGAGTATCCCATTTGAGTAATGGAGTTGGAGTATCTCCACTAGCAAAAATTTTTATATGAAATCATAGTTTTTGTATTTTAATCTTGATTCGAGTCAAAAGGGCTGATGTTGTGAATGAGACTAAACGGGTGCATTTCGAGACATCCGAATGTCTCGATAACAGGAGATTCAAAAATTATGTTAAAAACAGGGGATGACATTGTGTCATCTCTATTTTTGAATTTTTTTTGGGACTCGGAGACTTAAGAGGGTAAATGAGGTACCATTAGAAAGGTAACTCAACAACGTTTAATATAAAAATATTTCAAAAATTCTAGAAACTCCCTTTCTAGGAGGAATTAATTTTCAAAGTTAGCTTCGTCTTAGTATTGGTAGCATGTATAATTAAAAGGGCGTGATGGATTTCGAAAAATCATTCCAAACTCATCTGGGATTGTTAGATCATAAATAATACCTTTCCAAAAAGGGAATTTTGTGAAAATTTTGGGAAAAATATTTGGAAATTTTGTAAAAATCATTTAATGGGCTGAAATGGCCTAAACAGAATGTTGCATGCTGGTTCTAGAGGTTTCAAATAACAAAGGTTCAAAAAATCATAACTCCCTCATCTGAGATGATCCAAGGGCAAATAAGACACCATTAGAAAAGTAATTCGATGCCCTTTAAATAAAAAATATTAAAAAAATTAAAGAAATATTTTATGGTTTAAACATGATTTTTCAAATTTGGACTATAGTGCTACTAGAGCAAAAACAGGGGGATTATTCAATATTTTAGTTTTCTTGCAGATAGGCTCGAGTTTAGGACGTCTGAATGTGCTTGACAGAAAGTAACATGGGCTTGACAAGTTCATTCCAAAATCTTGAATTAGTTTGGGATGATGGAACAACCTGTTGACCATGTTACCAAAAGGAACATGAGGCTTAAGATTAAGGATTAATACTAAAAGGATTTGCTTTTTGTTCCTTTGAAAAATGAACTTATTTCACCATGAATCCAGAGCTAAAATTTTGATTTGCCCCCAAGATTAGGGAACCAATTTGATGAAAACATTAAATCCATGCCACTCTTCGTCTATTGAAGGTAACATGAACTTAACTTGGGGATGTTTCTAAAAATCAGTTTCTAAGAAACAAGCAAGCATTCTAATTGAGATATCATAGACAAAATACAGCACATACAAAGATAAACATAGATTAAACATGTAAACATGCAAATATGACATTTTGATATGGAAATGGGTGACATAGATGCAAGAAGATGACAAATAGGGTGCATGAAGATGATAGAAACATGTTTTTACAAAGGAGTGAATGTTGGAGTTGTCAAGACAACATTTTTATTTCATGAGCCTCCTTAAAACATAAGAAAAATATTTGAACATACCTAAGACACATTAAGGTGGCATTTAAATGTGAAATGGATATGTGAATATGGAAGGAACATGGCAAAAGATGCATGAAAATAGGTTGTATGATGATGAAAATGAAGCATGGTGAGTTTATATATCTAACAACATCAAGGTGTCAAGAGGGTCATCAAGATCC
>JBBYHL010121438.1:0-32960 GCA_038381835.1 Adansonia madagascariensis | reverse complement strand
CAAACTCCGGTAGGTGACCAATCTCACCTAACCCAAATAGATTGGTGGTGACTCCAAATAAATAGTCATTTCATAATGACTATTTACGGTTAAGTGGAGTGAACGATTCATCTCGACCGCCTAGTCCCCAAAAATGAAAAGATGTTAATAATGATATGGTCTATACAAATAAAAAAATATAAGATAATAATAAATTTAATAAATATAAGAGCGAAGGCCATTTAAGTCGAGCTTGGTTAGGATTCATATCTGGACCACGTTGCAACAATGCTACACAAGTTATAATTAAAAATTAAATGGAAGAAAATGAATATGAAGGACTAAATTGTGAAGGAATTGAATTAAAATCCATATGTTGAAAGGAATAAATTGAAATTCTACATGTAAGGAATCGATCATGTAGGAGCTTTAATTAAAAACATGAGAAGAATTTTAATTTATGAAATTAATGTGTGAAAATCTAATTGGAAAGATTGGATGGAAAATCTAAAGAAAAAAATTTTAAGAAACCAAAATCAAGAATCATGAGAGTTTTCCAAAATCTCATATATCTAAAATTTAATTCCCATAAAAAAGGGTTAGCAGAAAATTTTATGCATTAATATCCTTCATGAGATATTCATGCAAGATTTAAAAGTAAGAATAAAGATAAAAATAAAGTAAAATAAAAATATAAAAATATAAGAAAATCTCAAGTGTTAAACTCTAAAAAGAATTTATGTAAATAAATTGGAAAACTTCGCATGTGAAAAAAGAGAGTTAAAAATTTAAAACTCGTAAAAAGTTTAAGAAAAATACCATTACGGAGGAAAATTTGTATTGAAACTAAGAGGAAAAATTCAAAAATAAAATTTAAACTTCAAATAACGAATTCCAAAATATTTAATTTGAAAATATAAAAAATATAAAAAAATCTTAAACTTGAAAAAAAATTATGAGAAAACTTTACAAAACTGAAAATTTTGTATTTTTGAACAAAAAAAATTCTAAAATGTATTCAATTTTGGAAAAATGGAACTAAGTTCAATGCATTATCAAAATATTTATCAATAAAAATCAAAAATTGGGAAAAAAACAAGATTATTGGGAAAAAAATTGCAGGTAGAAAACTCGCAGTGCTATGAAAAACTTGAAATTAATTAATAAATTTGAAAACGTGACGCCTCATGGTATAAAATACTGATGTGCACTTTTTCTTGAACATTTTTTTATTTTTTGATGCGAGTATCGACATAACTACTATACGGTTATTGGTAAAAATATACGATGTATTTGCAAAGTTTATGAAAAAAAGTTTCAAAATTTTTTTAAAATGAAATATTTGACTGTGATATCATGTTTAAAAATAAATTTCACAATTTCAGAAAAGTTAATTAAAAGCTGATTTTTTTCTCTCTAATGTTTGTCTTTATTATCTGGGATTTGTTCTTTACTAACCCGGTAATTGCACTTTTTTGGCCGCATGAGAGAATGATTATCTCGACATGATCGAGTAAGGTTCAAAATGGCCTAGTCAAGATGAAAGAGATTGACCCCCACCAGGACAGTCACCTAGTTTTCGATCTTCGCTATTTTTAATAGTCGGAAAGGGGGCTTGGACGAAATTAGGTGTCTGCAATAACTTCATCAATTTATTTTTGGAAATTTTCAAGTTGAGTTCACTTTGTTTTTTTATTAAGTTATTGCACTTTGAAAACTCTTTTGGACTTTTGGCCTACAAAAATACGAAAAATACTAAATTATTATATAATTTGTATATAAAAAATAATAAAGCTAATTTAAAAATATCTAAAAATTAATGAAATCTAAATAAAAATCTCTAAGGCTTAAGTAACTTTTATTCATTTATTAAGAATAAATAACTCTATTTTACAAAGTTATCAATAAATTCTATTCAAAAAGCATTGACGCGATGTTCCAAACTACTAAAGTTATAAGCAAGAGGTTAATTCAAGATAATCTACTTAATTCATGCAATTAGCTTCAAAAGATGGTATTCAACTGATCAAGATTTTGAAATTTTGTATCTATAACCTATTTCTATATCTCTAAATTACTACCTTCTTTATTAATTAAAAAAAACCTACTTAGTGGTATAACTGAAGTCATATCAATAATTGATATAATTTTATCTACTTTTATTTCATTAAGATAATACCAAAAGGAGTAAACTAACTCTATTTTATGAATTAGTATTAATTTGATTATGTGCCTCCTTTTGCTTCATCATATCTTTGAATCCTTGTGCCTAGGGATGATAATGGAGTGGGGCAGGGTAGATATTGTAAAATCCGCCTTTGCCTAGTTGTTCGACTCACTATTTCACTATTTGCCCTACTCTACTATGGATGTTGAATTTTCAATACCACTACCATCTCAATGGAAGCTAAATACATCCATTACCACCCCACCCTATCCTGCCCATCCAATATTTTTTACTAAGTTATATGGATTTTTTCAAATAATAAAGCATACACTTCAATAAAAAATACATTTTTGAAGCATATGTAAATATGAAATATAAAATAATAAAACATAAAGCAAACAGTATAAGAGATGATACCGTATAATTAACATATTATCTTAAAAAAATAAAACTAAATATTTAAGGATAAAATAGCTATTTCAATCCACAGGACAAGGCTAGGCAAAGCGGAGCAGGCAAATACCATAATCACACCATACCTACCTATGGCAATCTATAGTAATATATATGGTAATATATATATATATATATATCTTGGCATAATAAATTATCTTTAATACTTATGGTAAGGACTTTCCTCTTTCTTATAAGGTGTAGAGATCTTATGGGCTGTATAACATTAAAGCATTCATTATCAAAAAAGGACTTGCTTGAAAATTACAAAAAATCTAAGGTGGATATGATGACAACAACTACAACTTTATATATTGTTTGTGTAATGATATAGTTTAATTAGAGATTATAGTGGCAATTAAAAAATTAGATTGATTGAGTCAAAAACTATAGTCTTTTGACTCGATGAGTTTATTGATTAAATCAATAAAAATCAGTTAAATTGGTTTAAAATTGATTTTATATAGCATTTTTATTTTTTTTTTCAAAATTTTGTTTGTAATTTGACGAAATTTGAATCTTAAACTTCTTAGTTCTATATTAAAGGCTATACCATTAAGTTAAATACAAATTTTTGTTAATTATTAACTATTATCTAATAACTATATATAGTGTTTATTCAGCATTACATTAAATTTTAAATATTGAGGAAAGTTTTATCAATTCAAATGATCCAACCGATTAAATAAATAAAGCTAAAAGTTAAAGGTCCAACTGGTTTGACCACTGATCTGACTTTTTTAACCTTGGATTATGATATCATATGATTATATTGGTTCTCTTTTAGATTATTATTGAGAAATTGTTTTTTTATAGTTTATCCTATTATAAAAATTTTTCACAATATAAATGTAATTGTATATCGTTATCTTATATTTTTTATTATCAATTGTACAAATATAAAGAAAATAAAAATTATTAAATGTGTCAAAAATCTAAACAGGAATATAAAAATGGGCATTAAAGGTTTTGTCCTGTCCTGTCCTGTTTGTTATACGGTTTTATATTTTTAAACGTGTCATATTTTATATTGCATTTAGAATATTTTAGTCTAGATACGGTGTTAGATCTCTTGTTCATATTATTCCTCCTACCACTTATAAATTTGTCATATGATATGTAGTCTATCTTAGATCTACAAATAAGGGGGTCAGTTAAGTAGTTTTATCTCACATTTTCAACTTTGATTAGTAGGTAAAATTTTATTTCTAAAATTACAAAATAAATAAATAATAAGTAAATAGTAAAGGTAGATAATTGCATGTTAATGACATTGTAAACAAAGTTGAAAATGATTTGTAACAATTATAAATTTGCAGTTAAAATAGTTGTAGGCATCTAATTTTGTCTGGGCCTCCACATAAGTATCTCAAGGCATTAACAAACCCAAATGGATAAGTACAAATCCATTTCCTTTTATTCCTAACTAAAGTAAAGTGTTCGAAAAGCCAAAGGTAAGCCAAATCCATATTTTTAGTTAAATGTATTGATTCCTAACCTTGGTGTATCGATACAATGGCTACCACATCCCCTCATGTGAAAACCTTAAGTTGAATTGATACATTTGCTTCATGTATTGATACATTTGCTTCATGTATTGATACTTGGAGTACTTACATCAATACAATGCTTAGCAGTAACAAAAATCATGATTCTGGACCACAATGTATAGATACACAAGTGAACATGTTGATACATATCATTTATGTATTGATACATTCATCAAAAAATAACTAATGTATCAATACAAAACCTATTGTATCGATACATTTAAGCCATTTTGCCTGATTTGAGCCATTATCCCCCATGTGCTACGTTGTTCAAAAACACTAATTTGGCCATGATTTTGGTTCTAAAAATTATTTAATTTCAGACCAAGCTTCATGGACATTATCGTGGGCCTTAGGATTGGATTGATATAACTTTTAAGGACCATTAACTAGAAAATAAGGACATTTTATGAGAAAATGTGGAATATTGCAGGGCAAGGTTGAGATTGCTTATTTGATCAGCCCATGCTTGACTTGCTTTGGCTATAAGAATAGTACATTAGCCAATGCAATATTATAAACTCAGCTTTTGGTATAATGCCTCATAAATTGTACAAGGAAAATGATCAACTAGGTTTTTTGTTGGCTAACAAAATTCCTATGTAATACATATTTTAGCTCATCTTTAAGAGAATGGATTGACCTTTCATATGCTCATCCTTAACCAAGAAATTTCATTCTCGTAGCTCCCTCTATAGCCCAAGAAAAAAACTTCAAAAACCTTATTTTCACTTATTTTCCCTCTCCAAAACCCCCTTATTATTAGCATAACCTTAAGGCTTATTCTTGACATTTCCTTCTTGCTAGTCTATAGTAATGAAAGAAAAAAAAGTAAGCACAAGATCCATTGAAAGCTTGGAGATTCTTTTAGCAAAAATTAAAAAAAAAAGTTTTAAAGCTTCTTGGTATTTTCCTATCCATTCTTCATTTATTTTCTTTCATTATTTCCATCATCTCATCTTCGTGAACTATATATTTATGAAACTATGACCCTAGTAGGATATTCATCCATTTTAAGGCCTTATTTGTGATGACATTAAAGTTTATAATGCTTTGATAGGCCTTGATGTTGTTTGGATGATTAAAAATGACATTCTTCCTTTCTTACACCAAAATGGTCATTATTTCCTTTATTTTCAATGTTTAGCTCCATGTTTTATCATATATTCTAATGCTATATCTTAACATGCTTTAATGACATCCTTGTATTGACTGCTTAAATGTCATCTTAACATACTTTGATGCTCTTGATCATGCTTTGTTTGTTGAATGATGGAAATGATGTTATTTGTGATGGTTGTTGATATGAGACATTTTTACCATGTATTAGTTCATTATATGTTTGTTTAAATGTCTGTTTGATGCTAATTGCTTGAGTGCTTGCTACCTTGAGTTAAATCCTGAAGTTAAGCTAACATTTATTTAAAGGTGGCAATTAGGCAGGTTCTGGCAAGTTCAGTTCGGATTTTTTTGGGTTCAGGTTTTTTTAGGTTTGGATCATTTAAGGTTCAGGCCATTTCAGCTGTGGGTCATTTCAGGTTTAAGCCTTTTTGAGTTCGGGCCTTTTTAGGTTTGGGTTCTTCTTTAGCATATCTTTTTTTTTTGTATTTTATTGCATATCCATCATTTTATTAACTACTTTCATCTCTTTTTTTCTATTTAATTTGATCAAAAAAATGAGACGTTATTGGTCGTTAACCCATGGACAATGTAGGTGACAAAGGCAAAGTTTAAGCACTTAATTACAATAATCGTAATAAGCAATATAATTCAAATATCAATTGGGATATTAACTATACATTTTATTTTTAATATTAATTTCATAATGATATTATTTATTAAAAATAATTACAAAATTAGTAAGAATTAAAAAAAAAACAAATAAAAACTTGCCACGTGTTAAGAACTTAAAAATCCAAAAAGCTAAGAAAATTTCAAAAGAGTGATATCAATAAATAATTATTAAATAAAGGTGAAAAAAAATGAAAGCAAAAAAATAATTCCAAAAACAGAAATGATAGTTATTGAAATTATTAATAAAAAGATTGCAATTGTCTATCTACCCTTCTCTTCTCTCTTTGTATGTTGTCTCTCTTCTCTACTGCATAAGGAAAGAGCCAGTTCCCCCTATGCGTATTAAAAAATAATAAAAATAAAATTTTTGAATTATTATATAAAAATAATGAAAATAAAAAGTTTATATTAATCTCGAATTAATATGTAAAAATAATAATTAAATGCGTACACATATCTTGATATACGTGTGAGGACATCGAAATGTACAATTGATTATAACTAAATGTATAACTGATTATACCTAAATGTATAACTGCATTTTGAAGAATGCACATGACCCTAAAATAGATCCTATGCCCTGCCGTGCACCCGTGAAGGATGTGAAAATGTTCGAAAGCAATTGTGTGTGTTCGTACTATAACATGCATGACAATCACATGAGGCATACAAGAGGGAACCGAGTTTCCCCTTATGCAATAGAGACAGCAGACAGAGAGAAGAGAGGGGTAGATAGGTAATTATAATCTCCTTATTAATAATTTTAATAACTGTCATTTCTTTTTTTAAAATTATTTTTCTTACTTTCAGCTTTATTTAATAATTATTTATTAATTTCACTTTTTTAAAATTCTCCCAACCTCAATTCTACTATCATCATTACTTAGCTCCTTTCTCTAAAAAGCTCAGCTGCTTTCCCCTCGTCTATCATTGCTCTCATCACTTATCAGCTTTCTCCTTCTCATCTCCGATCAGATTGACTTAATCTCATAAGTTCAACCCATCAGTGTAAGGATTAGATATGCTTAAAACTCATGATTACTTAAATCATATTGGAGTTATTTTTTCCAATTACACTTTAATAATATCTTATGATTTTATATTATAATATAATAGACACATCCGCTGTTATCTATCTTATCTTCTTTGATTGGATCTACAGTATTTACATGTTGTAATTTTGGTGTTGCACTATCATATATTTGTATTTAAGCCTTATCTGTGATTTTGTTATATGATGCAATTTAATTTAAGTTAATAAGAGTAAGATATTTCATTGATAATGCAAATTGTGATAGCACAGTATAAAGGTTGAGTAGGTATTTAATTGATTTTTTTTTTTAGTGCTGCATAAATTATCTATGGCATTTTTTCAAGAAAATATAATTACAAAAAGGTGTAAATATCATATCAATTTGTAAAACTTTAACAATTTTATAAACAGAAATTCATTAATTGAGGATGGTGTCCCAATTCAAAATAAAAAGGAAACAGAAGGAAAAGTCATCATTATGAAAGATTTATTGTATCAAATTAGAAGATGTGAAGACATAATTTAATATTTATCATCATTTAATTAAATCTTTTCGTTGTTACAATATATGCATCTATGTAAGTGTTGGCATCTCATCAGTTAATTGGATATATCATTTTTTTTGTAGCTTTAGAATTGGAATCACACATGATGGATTTTAATAGTCATCAAGAGTCTGTTAATGAGCATACAACATCTTCCATTACTCCAACGTCTTCAAAGAAAGCGATCTGAAGCTTGGGAAGAGTTTATTATGCTTGAACCTGATGAAAAAAAAAGAGATATCAACATGAATGTAGATTTAAAAAAAAAAGAAGTATATGTATGCACTATGGGAAAGTTTTAATTGGCAACTCTCATTCAAGTACTAGTTCTTTGAATCATCATTTAAGTAAGTGCATTAAATAGAATCAAATGTTTGTTAAAAAATGATAGATGTGGGAAGGTTTTAATTGGCAACTATAAACGTGTTGCATGTGAAGATGAAGTGGAAGTAAGTGCATAAAGTAAGATAGAATCAAATGTTTATTGAAAAATGATAGCTGAATGTTTAATTGAGCATGATTATCCATTTGAATGGGTTGACCACAAAAAAACTAGAGCCTTATATTGCTATTTAAATAAGGATTTCAAACCTATTTCTAGGAATACCTGTAAAGCTGATTGCTTAAAACTACACAAGAAAAATGAAAGAAAAGCTTAAATCTAGGTTGGAAAAAGTTTCAAGTAGGATTTCTCTCACTCTGATATGTGGACATCATGCACATCTAATGGATATCTTTGTTTGACTGCTCACTATATTGATGCTAATTGAAAGTTGAATAGCAAAATTTTGAGTTTCTATCATTTGCATCTCTACACTCTGCAAATATTTTGTATAACATCATCTATGATTTGTTGAAAGATTGAAGAATTGAAAGAAAAGTTTTTAGTATCAACTTGGACAATGCAAGCAACATGTATAACATGCAATAGATGTTGTGTAGTTAACTTGATCAAAAAGATGCTTGGATATGTCATGGTTAGTTTTTTCATATCCATTGTTATGCTCATATATTGAATCTTGTTGTTTAACACGGTTTAGAAGTGATTAAAGAAGGCTTAGTGAAAGTAAAAAATTATGTGAAAAATGTTGAAGGTTTAGAACCTAGGAAGATTAAGTTTCGTGAATGTGTAGTTCAAGCTAGATTGACTTATTCTAATGCATTATGGTTGGATGTTCCAACTGGATAGAACTCGACTTATTTGATGCTAGAAAGGTTTTTATACTATCATACTGCTTTTAAAAATTTGGCAAGGGTAGATTAGAATTTCAATTGTTGTTTTCTCAAAGATGATGAGATTACTTGGATTGAAAAGAGTTTTTTCATATTTGAAGTCTTTTTATGATATAACAACCTTGTTTTCAGGTACTTAATATCCTATCTCTAACTTATATTTTGAAAGTGTGTGCCAAATTCAGAAAAATATTGAGAAAGAACTTCTATCTGAAGATCCAATCATTAAGCAAATAGTAATAAATATGAAAAGTAAATTTATAAAGTATTGTGAGGAACACACTTTGGTGATATCTTTGGCAGCTATACTTGACCTTTATTTTAAGTTGCAACTATTGCAATTTATCTTCACACAATTAGGTCCATAATATGAAAATAAGTGGGTAGGTATTCTTGAACAAATGAAAAAGTTTTTTGAAGAGCATCAAACCCATTTCGTGGAGAATCAATTTGCTTCATCTAGTAATGTTGAAAGAAGTAGTCAAAGAGTAATTTCTGGAGACATGAGAATAAGTTATATTTATTTACATTTTACTATTAAATCATTAACTAAAAATTCAATATTTAGTTGTTTTTAACTTTTATTTTATTTTTTGTTTATTATCACAAAATGATAGTTGATTTTGTTTATTTTGTTACTATAGGCTTTTTGTCATTTTGATTCTCGATCTAATCCAAATAGATTAGAGTTGGATATATATTTAGATGAAGTTAGAGAGGACTACTACAAGGACATTGATATTCTTGATTGTTAGAAAATAATGAATTTCGATATCCTTTCCTTTCACGAATGGCAAAGGATGTGCTAACCATTTTGATCACTATAGTTGCATCAAAATCAGCATTTAGCATGGGTGGTTGAGTTATTAACAAATGGTGAAGTTGTCGTTTGTCTGAAAATGCAAAAATGTTGATTACCACTTGAAATTGGCTATATCGATATAAGGGTAACATTGTTTCTTATTGCAAAACTTTTTTTAAATGATATTTATATGATTTAGTATATATTTTTAATTAAATATTATCTGTTGTTTTAGATAAGGAGAAAAATGCAATCATATTTGAAAAGGAGATTGCTCACATTTAATTATTTTTTGAATTATCCAAAACTTTTAGTTTGTAAGTATGCTTATAATTTATAATATTTTTCTCTTTAATATTAGTTTTGCAATCATAAAGAATTAATATTGTTTTTTGCTTCTTTTGTACAAAGAAAGCTGAGGCAAGGTTCATTTACTTCTACTTGAAGCTTGAATGGATATTTTTATCTTGATTTTGGTTGAAATAGATGATGGACATGCTTGTAAATTAAGAGCACAATCAATCTGAAAGAGATGTCCATAAATATCGAGCTTACTATTTTGTAATTGCTATATACTAATACTATATATGTTATCATACTCTTATCATTGTACTTGTTTAGTGTTTTGGATTCTTATATTATTAGTACATATATTCAATAGTATGTATGTTATTGGATTCTTATATTATTACTGTATATGATATCTTTAGTTATTTAGTATTCTTATATTGCACTTGTTTTCTTCTTAATCTTTAAAGTACTATTGAATCTGAATGTAGTTTTTCAAAGTGCTTTTTGTATTTACTGTAACTTTTTTTTTAAAACCTTTGTTGGGTTTGGGTATAGATATTGCTCGATAATATATATTGGTTTTTAAGTTTTTTTTTTTAATCATGTTACTCTTATATTTTCTTCTACCATATTGTCAATATAAGTTTAACATATGATTATTTTTTTCTTTTTTGATATAATATTATTTATTATAGCTTTCATATTTAATTTACTTTATTATTTTGTTATATTATCACCGGACTCTAATTATCATTACTTGAAATAGTGATTAATACTATAAGAATAATATCTAAATAAGCACTTAAAATTTCACTAGTAAAATGACAAAAAATTAATCAGTTAATAGTAAAATAGATAAGTTTTCATATTTTTTAATTTATCTTATTACTTTGTTATACTGTTATCAAATTCTAATTACCATTACTTGAAATAATAATAATAAAATAAGAATAATACTCAAAGAAGTATTTAAAATTTTACTACTAACATATATAAACTCTAAATATTTAATGTGTTGAACTAATAAAATTAAAGAAAATATGATAAATAGATGATATACTTTATTGATAATATTTTCAAAGCTCATGATATAATTTATTTTTTAAAAAATTAATATTTTATCATATATAACCTGTTCAAAGGTCGGGCTACCCACCTGGCTTAATTAGGCATGGGTCCAAGTTCTCATATTTTTATATCAGAGTGGCCAACCTAGCTCAAAATAGTAATTTTAAATTAATATATTTTATTTAAATTAAAATATAAATATATAATATTAATAAAAAAATATTTTTTAATGTGATAAACAATAATTCTAACTTAAATAAGCAAGTCTGGGCTTGTTAAATAATAGTTTGGGCATGAGATTTTAAAAAAATTTAGGCTGCAGCCCAACTCAACTCATGAGCAAGTTTAATCATATTTAAAATACAAATTAAGTTTTTAATATTTAATTAAATTATCAAAGGAATGTTAAAATAAAATTCATAATTAAAATTTTTTATTTATAAAAAAAATTATTTAATTATAATTTTTTTATATTTATTTTTAGTATTAAATTTAGGTTCGGGTTCTTTTAAGTTCAAATCATTTCGGGTTCGGATCATTTCGGGTTCAAGCTAATTCAAGTTTGGGCCATTGACCTTTTGGTCAAATCAGGTTCAAGCTCGGGTTTTTTAGGTGGGTTTTTGGGTTCGGGTTCATTTTTTCACCCCTACATTTATTCCAATAAATGGGATTAAATGTTAGTTTAATATTTCCAACACATTTAACTCATTAATCTTGGGGAAAAAATTAAGCTTATATGTTTGGATTCATGGCCTAACTAGGCAAAATAAATTGTGTTTTTCTAGCTTGTTTTATAACCTAAAAAGATTTTTGTCTTCAAGTGTTTGTTAAAAGGTCTGGTTATGAGGCTTGATGCTTAACTAAATGGCATGGATAATGGGTCATTCACTAGCCCACTCTCTGCGATTTTGGGTAGGCTCGTAACTTCACTACCATGGACATCAAATGATGAAAATTAGCAGGTCTGAGTCCTTAATACATGACTAGGATAGCCAAATCTAAAAAATCTCCTTGTTTTAGTATTGCTAATAGTGTGACTCCAAGTTAAAAAATTATTTTTGAACCTTAAACGATTTTTCTAGAATTTCATGGTATTTTTCTCTTAAAGGGAATCAAATTACCTTTTCAAAGGTATCTCATTTTCCCCCATATGTACTTGGATGAGGAAGTTATGATTTTTCAAATCTTTGCTATATAGAACCCTCAAAATTGGTGATTAACATTATGTTTGGGCCATATTAGCCCATTATATGATTTTTCTAGAATTTTTAAATATTTTTCTTGAAAAATAGATGAAATTAACTTTCCAAAAAGGTATCATTTGTGATTTAACAACTCTGAAAAAGTTTGAGATGCATTTTAAATTTTGGTGCACCCTCTCCCTCGCACATGCTATTAGTACCAAACCAAACTTGATTTCAAAAATTATTTCCTCCTAGAAGGCAATTTTTTAGGAATTTTTAAATATTTTTATCTTAACCCTTGTCAAGTTACCTTTCAAATGGTATCTTGTTTTCCATTGAAGCCTTCGGATCAGTTTGGAATAAATTTAGGAAGGCGGATAGTGCAATGTTGTCCCTTGTTTTTTGTGTTAAGTAAAAATTAATTGATTGCCCCGAATCCCCTTTTCAAGGCATTTAGATGCCTTAGAATGAGTCCAATTAATTCCCCAACGATTTTTGGATCATGTACAGGTCCCACTAGTGTTAGATCAAGGCCTAAACATTCTAAAAAACTTAATTTTTTCTATTTATTTTAATTATCGATTTTAATTTAAATATACATATTTATTAAAAAAATCCAAATATATTCTAATTTGCAAAAATTACCAATTTTTTTTATCTATGAGGATACTCTAACCTAGTTTTTCATAACTTCACTCAAAAATCTAATTTTTTCCTTTCCCAGATCACCTTGGATTTTTCAATCAAAACCTTGATTTTCCACGCCTTAAGCAACCAACGAGTCCAAATGTGTGTCAAAATTAACAATTTCATTATTTCTAAATGACTGATGACAATTATGAGATACATCTTGATCGAGTCTCCTTTCTTTGTTTTGTGTGTTTTATTTTTTGCAATGTTTATTATATTTCTCTATGCCTTACTAACATTTTTGGTGACAACTTTGGATTCAAGTTTTGATAAAATTAAATTTTCTAAAAACTTGAGGCAATGTTCTACTTTGGTATCCTTTAGTGCCCGACAGAGGATATCGTCTTCAAATTTAAAAAATCCAAAAATTATTTTATTAAAACCTTTATGTTTATCTATCTTCTAGAGTTAAGTAGAAAGGTTTGAATTCATTATGAAAAACTCAGATTTTCTATTTCGAAGAACATGAATAATGACTATTTAAAAGTCAAGCAAACAAAGACTAAAATCACTTACGGCTAGATGGTATTGATTTAGGGTGTCGTAGGGTGTTAATCCTTCCTCATGCATAACTGACTCCTATACCCTCCTAATGAACTTTAGAATACATAGACCATAAAATTGGATCCTTGTGTTTCATAACTCTAGATATAGTTTTAATAGATTTCTGGTCAGACCTAGCCCAAATGATCAGTGGCGACTCTAAGTTTTAAGTTACTCCATGTGGCCCTCAAAGGCTAGTTGCATGAGTAATTTGTAGACGATCTTCCCATCTCAAATAATGGAAAACACTCATTTCTCACCTAATCACACTTAAATCCCAAACAAGGGATATTTTTAATTTGAGCATCCACTCGTCAGCCTATGGTGATAACTTGGTAATTCCACTAGGAGCTTAATCTTAAAGAGTAAGGCTTACAACTTGCCATATTTTATCTAGGTTTTAGTTTCCTTGGCTTCTTTTCATTATTTATTTATAATCCCATTCCTTCATTTTCTTTGTACGTAACATTTATTTGTTAATATCTCTTATGTGCTTGTTTCTTTATTGTAATAAAAATATTGTTTCTTTTATGATTCTTAAGGGGTTTCTTCTTCATAATAAAAATATTGGTTCTTTTGAAATGAAACATAAAAGGAGTAAAACAAAAGGTTTGTTGTTTCCCCAACACATATTGTACTATGTTTTTTCTAGAGAGAGATAAGGACTTTTGTTAGGTGAGAGTAAGCTATTTGCCTCAGATAGTGATCATTCATAGGTTAGCAATATCTTAAGGGGTGTAAATTACCTATGTTTTGCTGGTATTCTACTTATCTTATAGGCATAAGGAAATACATCCACTTAAATCAAACCTGTTTCACTAAGCTTGCAATAGGCCTAGGATCAAGGTGTGTTAGCTATCAATGAAGAAGGAACCAATTTAGAGTCAAACTTGAAGAATAAGACACTTAGGGAAACATCTTTTACCTTTTTACTCCTTTTTATCATTGTTATGTAGGTGATTATGAATGAACATCATCTCCAACGTCTGCATTTTCTACCCTATAAGATGTCGTGAGTTTTAATAATTTGTCAGGGCAAGCTGTTATGTTGTTTGACCAATGGTTAATGCTTATTTTATTTCCATTATATGATAACATATTTATGTTATCACTAAAGCTCCCGTTCAAGGCTCAGTATCATCTTAAAGGGAATAAATCTGGCCAGTTAAGTCGTTATGCTATTCGATTGATGGTTTAACACTTGCCAATTGATAGATGATAATGAATGAACTTTTTTGCCTAAATCGCTAGTTGTGTCCTAAGAGACTCCATACCATCTCATTACAAACAAACTTAACTTGAGTAGGCTATCATATTGTTCGACCAACGAACTTGGCACCAGGCTATCAATGGATAATGGCAAAAAAATGTAACTGTCCCAAGAATTAATCCTAAAAGACATTGTATCATCTTAATAGGGATAATTTTGACTCAAACATGTCGTTATGTAGTTTGCAGTAGTCAAAATTTTGACGATCAAATGACAATACCTGTAGCCTCCTGTATTTGCCTCAAAGCACCATGATGCTGTCAGGGCATTTGGATTGAAATAGAGATTCCAATATAGATTAGATCTAATTCAAAGGACTACATGTTTTTGCCCAACAGCATCGTAGGATCCTTTTTATCAAGCATTATTAATAAAAATGACTAAGCATTTTGTATTCCATCTTTTATGTCCATTTTCATTTTTTTTTTGTCAAATGCTTAAACTTTCTTTCTTTTCTTTATTTTTTTTGCCTATATTTTTCTTCTTTATATTCTTAAGCATCCAGATGAAAATGACATGAGTGTTTATGATGAGACTCTAAAAATGACTTTCAAGCAACCAATCTACGCTAATGAGGTTGAATCTAAGAGGGATTTTGAAGAGAACACTATGTTACCCGATTTATTGAAATTAATTAAATATGAATAGAAACAAATCTTGCCCCATGAAGAACTAACTGAAACAATAAACCTTATGATAGAGGAAGATCGAAAAGAGGTCAAGATAGGAACTATAAAATAGACCAAATTGATCAACCTTTTCCTAGAATACTAAGATGTATTTGCCTGGTTTTTCCAAGACATGCGCAGGCTAAACATCAACATAGTAGTTCACAAACTTCCCTTACAGCTCGAGTACAAACCCGTATAGTGAAAACTTAGAAGAATAAAACTGTAGATGCTTTTGAAGATTAAAGAAGAAGCAAATAACCAATTTGGCATTGGATTTCTCGAGGTAGCCAAGTATCACGAATGGGTAGCCAACATCATCTTGGTCTCTAAAAAGGATGGTAAGGTGTGAATGTGCGTAGACTATAGAGACTTAAACCAAGCTAACCTTAAAGACAATTTTTTTTGCCTCATATTGATACCATAATAGATAACACCGTAAAAAATTCCCTAGTTTCTTTCATGGATGGATTTTTAGGTTACAATCAGATTAAAATAGCATCTGAAGATATGAGACAATGACGTTTGTGACATGTGGGGTATATTCTACTGCCCTTTAGACTTAAAAATGCTTGGGTAACTTACCAAAGGGCAATGGTGACACTATTCCATGACTTCATACTGTGGATGATATGATTGCTAAGTCTTTAAAAGAGATTAAACATGTATCTAATCTCTGTAAACTCTTTAAATGGATGTGCAAAAATCAACTCAAACTAAACCCAGCTAAGTGCACCTTTATTGTTACCTTCAGTAAGCTATTAGGCTTCCTTCTGAATGAACTAGTAATTGAGGTCGATCCTAAAAAGGTAAAGGCTATCCAAAACCTTCCAACACCTCATATCGAAAAGGAAGTAAGGAGTTCCTTAAAAGATTAAACTATATAGCCAGATTCATACCTTATCTAACCGATAAATCTGATCCAACCTTTTGCCTATTCCAAAAACAAACCTTGGTGAGTGGAATGATGAGCGCCAATAAGCTTTTGACAAGGTTAAGTGTTACTTGTCAAGCCCACCAGTGCTTGTACAGTCGGTACCCAATCAATCATTAGTCTTATAAATGTCAATTTTTGACAAATCCATGGGTTGTGTATTGAATCAACATGATGAGTGAAGAAAGAATGAAGAACTTATCTACTACCTGAGCAAGAAATTCGTAGAGTATGAAAATAACTTCTTCGCATTCAAAAAGTTATGTTGTGCTCTGGCTTGGACAGTTTAGAGGTTAAGGCAATACATTTAATACCACACCATATGGTTGATTGCCAAATTAGACCCTATCAAATACCTATGCGAGGCTCTTACTTTGTAAGGAAAGTTGGCTTACTAGCAAGTCTTGCTCTCTCAATATGACATCATTTATGTGAGTCAGAAAGCCATCAAAAGTAGTGCGATAATTAAGTTCTTGGCAAGCTAAGCCAGAAAGGATTATGAACCATTAGATTTTAAATTCCTAAATAAGGACCTAATATGCATATCTAAAGCAGAAGATGGTATTGATTGTAGCTAAACTTGGAAAATGTATTTCAATAGAGCCTCAAATGCATTATGGCATAGAATATCTCACCAAATAGAGATTATTATCCCTCTACCACTAGATTAAACTTCAATTGTACCAATAACATAGTTGAATACAAGGTATGTGTATTGAGGCTCTACATAACCATCGAGAAGGGCATTTGGACTTTACAAGTGTATAAAGAACCTGCCTTAGTAATTTATCAAATTTGAAAAGAATGGGAAGCATGAGATGCTAAGTTGTTCCAATACGAGAGGCTAATCAATGAATTAAAACAACAATTCAATGAAACCAGCTTTCAAGATTTATCTCGAGAAGAGAACGAAATGGCAGACGCTTTAATGACCCTAGCTTCTGTGTTTGAAGTAACCCAGGAGTCAAAAGTCACACCCAACCATATGAGTATTCATGAAGCTCTCGCCTACTGCCATAGCGTAGATAAAGAAAATGATGGGCTAATATAGTACCATGACATTCTTCATTATATTCGAGATCAATAATACCCAGAGCATGCTACAGAAATTGATAAGCGAACCATCCAATGACTATCTACAAGTTTCATCTTGGATGATAAAGTCCTGTAAAAAAAAAGCTGGGATCAAACATTGCTCAATGTGTGGACACTCTTCAGGCTAAGAAAATCCTGGAAGAGGTCCATGAAGGAATATATGGTACTCATGCTAACGGACACAATATGGCAAAACAAGTCATGAGGTTTGGATATTATTGGTTGATGCATGAAAAAGACTACATAGACTATGCTTGAAAGTGCCACAAATGCCGAATCTATGCAGACAAAATCTATGTCCAACCTTTACCTTAATATTCGAACGTCATTAGATTTGTTTTGTGCAAGTTTGTGAAACAAGACATTATCTACAGATATGAACCCTCCGAACAAATCATCACAGATAATGCACACAATTTGAAGAACAAAATAATGAAAGCAATTTGCTCTCAATTCAAGATCAAGCACCATAATTCAGTGCATTTCATCTAAAAATGGACGAAGAATTGAAGCACCTAACAAAAACATTAAGAAAATAATCAAAAAATGGCAAAAACTTATAAAGATTGGCACAAAAATTACCCTTTTCGCTGCATGCCAATCGTACAGCAATTCAGACTTCCATTGGAGCTACCTCATTTTCCTTAATCTATGAGATAGAAGCATTTTTACCCATCAAAGTCAAAATCCCTTCACTCAAGGTCTTGATGGAATCACAACTTAAAGAAGCTGAGTGGATCAAAAACTGAGATGAGAAACTTAACCTCATCGATGAGAAGAGAGTGAAAGCTATTTGTCATAGACAGATGTATCAAAAACATATGATGAGATCTTATAACAAAAAACTACACCCTTGCCAGTTTTGAGAAAGAGACATAGTATTCAAAAAGATTTTCCCAATTCATAAAGACATTCATGGAAAATAGACTCTAAAATGGGAAGGTCTCTATGTGGTTAAGCAAGCTTTCTTCGGTAGACTGATAATTTTAATGAAGTCGATGACAATGACTTACCAAACCCTATTAACTCTGATTCTTTTAAGAAGTATTATGCTTGAGAAGGTCCTTCGAACGAAAATTTACTTGGAAGGTGAATCTAAGCATCCAAACCTTACCCTTGTCTGAGCCTAATCAAGGCCAATACTAACATAATAGGATCGTCTTCCATCAAAATTCCAAATTTTAGCCTAACCTCCTCATCAAAATACCAAGCGCGTTTCTACTTGATCCTGGAGGAAAAAAATAGTGTTTACTTCAGTTTAGGGTAATTACCATGGGGTAATCTAGAAGGTTACTCAAAGAATGGTTGACACTAAGAAAGTTGGTTATTTGAGGGCAATTACCATGGCTGACAAAAAAAATGACTACTGGAAAAATTAATTTTAACTTTTGTACCTTCCAGAATGTTCAATGATTGTATTCATTTCCTTCAAAAAATAAACATAACCATTTTGTCTCCTAAATCTCCTTTTTTAGACTAGCATACCATATTACATCATGCTTGTCATATAATTGATAATGCTTGATAAATTACAGAAAATTGATAATGGGATTTCTTAGTATTACTTCAAAAAAAATAAATTTTTGCATAGAGATCTTTTCAAATTCAAAATGCCAAGAATGGATTCTAGAACCACAACCAAACTTACCCATTAGACTTCGTCCATGGTGAAAACGTGATTGTAAATGTCCTTTAATAAACTTTAGCCGAAAGGTAGTGCCAAATCAATGATCCTTGATCCCTGCTTTCAAAGTACATTTCTATCAGTCAGTTTCAAGCATGCTAAGAACCAATTCGCAAAGTCTATTAACCAATTAATACAAGCTGATCAAACTCAGGAACTTTCCTATGCATCACAAGTCACCTCACCTTTAAAAAAGACCTTACCATTTGAAGAAAGTATTTTAAACATTGGCAAACCTTAAAACATAGGAAACCTAATAAAAGTAAAAGATGAAAAGCAATTTAAAACTCAGAAGCCAATTGCCATATTGGGCTTTTAAATCATCACCTTTGCATCATTCGAACTTGCATTTATATCTTCATGCATCATCATGTAATAATTAACATCTTTCAAGTACAAACTCCTACTCATGAAAGTCAAACCAATAAAGTACGTTAGGTAAAAATTCATATTTTTGAAAAGCCCAAAAAGGCTCTAGGTAAGGTACTTAAACTCATATCCTTTTAGTCTACAAAGAGCTAGACGATTTTCCCTTTTAGTTCACTAGGAGCTGGACATTTTTTCTTTTTAGTCCACAAAGAGCTGGACACTTTTTAATAAGACAATTATAATGTAAATATACGGATTATCAAATCTATTTATATTCAAAATTATTCATAAATATTCAAATTTTAAATCATTCAAATAAATTGATATGTACAATGCTGACTTGATTTCCATAACAACAATTCAAGATTAGGATACAATCAAAATCTAGCTGAAAGCTCTCTTTTTTTATGTCTTTCCTACTATATATCTATATATTGCTTTAGCATTAATATAATAAAATAATAATAATAATTGATGTGAAGATGAAGTAGTCTAGTCTAGTTTTAAAAGTGACTGATCAGGGTGATGAGAATACCAATCTTGAAAATGAATAATTCCATACATTTGCTTATTAACATGAATTTGCTACCTCTTGGCTAATGGTGCAATCAACTAAGTTGAGTAGACACATGGCTAGGCTTGAGTTTGACTCAATTATATAACTCAAAAAGTTAAAGTTCAACTTGAGTTCAATTACTTTATTTTTCATATTCAAATTCAGTTTTAAACTTTGTCAGATTCAATAAGGTTTTAAAGATAGATGCTGAAGAGATTTACTGATTCCCTTCCACTATTCTAGTTTTTCCTTGAATCCTAGACATTAAGATTTTAAGCTTTTTGTTGATTAGGCGACACCCGGATTTAAACTAGGGAATAAGGGATTTGTAGTCCCCACCTTACCATTTGGCCATGTCGCCAAAAGGTTACAAACAAAAAAATGAGAGTATCCCCTTTTTCTTTCTAGATCGGATCCATACCTTCAATCGGTTATAGTATCTCAAGACACACAATATCTAAAAACTTTCCCTTTCTTTTTTCTTTTCTATTGAAAAAGAAAATGTGGATTCTCAGTTACAAAAGTAAAATTTCAGGACAAAGAAATTGGAACCATTAACTATTAACTATTGATTGCAAATTTATGGATGATACTTTTTCACTTGTCTTTTTCTACTGGTATAAGAAAATAAAAATTGATACATAACTAATCAATATTAATTTTTTTCAATAAAAAAAAACTTTCTTAATTTCAATTATATTATAATAATATAACAGCAATTATGAGTCTATGTAAACCCTAGAACATAAGTTGTTACACAGTTATAGTTATCTAATAAGGTATTTTATCTATCTAGATATGATGTTCATAGGGAATAAGCAAGAAATTATCGTGTTTCAATTTTCTCAATAACTAGATTAAAATAAAAAAAAATTCATCATTTACTTGTATATGCATATTAAATAAATTAAAAATATAATTAAACTCAAGAGTCTCTTGAGTCATATTAAACTTGTTATTTAAATAGTTTAAGTTCGATCTTAAACTCTACTCAATAATGAACATAAACTTGAGCCTGAGTTACTCAACTCATTTGCATACCTGCCTCTACTTCCAAAGCGTTTCAATCTCTTCTAAATTGAAGTTCGCAGTAGAAGCGTTGTTTTAAATTTTATTAATGGGCTTTAACTTACGCCAAACTTCACCCAATTTCAGATGGGCCTCTCCTCCCCTACAATAGACAGCAATTCCAACTGTTTTTGGTCTCCCAAGTTCCAAGTCCACCTTCACCAGTTGTCAAATTAGTCATAACATGAGGCCATTCATGGAAGAAAAAAAGAGGTTCGTCCTTCTGAAGTATTTGCTCTGCTTCTACTAGTGCACGGTCTCCATTCCTATTTTCCTGCGCCAGAGAAAATAAAAAAGAAGAAAAAGGGCGGGAAAAAGGCGGCGGCAGTGAGAGCAGTCTTGGTGTCACGGTCGGTAACGTTCGTCATTGGAAATGCCAAGAAGCTTAGAAGAATTGTAAGCCATCCACAATTCTAAATATCGATAGCAGATTTCGTTATAGACGTAGTTAAAGCGTCACAGATGCAGGCGTTAGAAGAAATAAATTTGATAATTATAATCTTCCTAAAGTGTTTAAATTCACGTGTTTTTTACTTGTTCTAGTTGTAGAAATACATATTACATGCATGTACTTTGAATTGTAAATACATGAATTAATTATGATTCATGTTAACGTCTTTCTAATAAATGAGAAGAAAATATGATGTGGAAAAAAAATTTAAAAACTAACAACGTTTCTTTGGTAAAATGGTTGTGCTTTATTGGCCATAAAAGCCACCTTCACGCTTTTTTTTTTTTTTTTTTTCCTTTTTTGATTATAAAATCACATTTTGTGGTAATGTGGTGGAAGGAAGCAATCTACAAGCTTCAAGTTGATAATTTTTTTATTAAAAATTAAAAATTAAATTAAATTATAAAGATTAAATGAATATTAAATCCTTTTTTAATTAAACTTTTATCTTAACTGCAATGCTAGGCTCTATAACTAAAGATCCAATTAACTTGTGTTTAATGGTACGGTTTAAAAATTATTTAATTTTATTTTAAAAAAGTTTTTTATAATTAATATATTATTTTTATTAAATTACAAAATATTTTAATAATTATATATTTTTTTTAAATATCATTTTAATCAATATCATTAGACACTAAATAACATTTTTCTTGTAACAAATACTAGAACTTGGAAAATTTTTTAATCTTTTTGCCTAGAGTTAAAAGACCGTTTTAATATTTAAGATAATATCAAAAGATATTTTAATATTACTATTTATAATTATATTTAAATAAAAATATTTTTTATTGTTTAACCAATAATTCAGAGAAATTAACTCGAGTCGAGAAAATTCAGACTCAGTGCTTTCGGTTACTTATTGCTAGTCTTGCGTTTATTATTCAATTTGAAACCAATCACAAGCAGCCAATGACACTTGTAGATTTCTCAGAATACAAATGAGTACTAACGACCAAGTCGTCAGAGTGACAGCTCAACTACATTAATATTACCTTTTTTTTTATAGGAATTTAAATTTGATGTTTTTATATATTATTAAATCATATTATTTCGTCATAAATAAAATTATTCACATATTTTAAAATTTTTAATATATTAATATAATTTAATTTATTAATAAAATATAAATTTATATAATATCGTTGCATGAATATAAACTTTTTGTAATAACAATTTCAGCCCCGGATGCAATCACATTCGTAGAAAATTTGTTGCCTGAATGCCTATATTGGATTCTATAATTTCTTATTTTCATATTAGCAAAAATTATTTCTAGCTATTTGCATTGCAACTTGCAACAAAGAACAACAGTGAAACTCTTTTACTAGACACTGCACTCTGGACAAGTGAGTCCCTTGAAGTGTTTGCAAATGCTAATTTCGTTAAAATGTTGCTCCTTGACGGTTGCTTTGATGCCCTGCGTTTCGCTTGTGTTTCTTGAAATGCTCACTGATTAAAATTTTATCAAAGGGTTTATCTTTATATATATTTATATATTTATATACACGTGTGTTTATTAATATTTTATGTAATTGCATATAAAAATAATATTTTATTTAATTTGTAATATTTTTTGTAATGGCTAATATTTTATGTAATTAATAATATTTTATATGATTACATGTAAAAATAATATTTTATATAACCGATAATATTTATATGTAATTGGTAACTTTATATAATTATATAAAATTTTGTTGAAAAAATGATCGGTCATTTTTCAAACCTTTGTGCCTTTTTCTCATTGATTAAGGTAATATTTTATGTAATTGATAATATTTATAGGTAGCGTCATATCATACTACTTATGTTAGTAACTTGTGTAATAAAAACCCATGAACCTTTTTCAAAGCCGGCGTGCCTTTTTTTTTTTTTTTTTATATCAATTAAAGTACTATTATGTGTAATTTTACTTACGTTAATAACTTAGTGATAAAAACCAGTCCATCTTATTTCAAACTGATGCGCTATTTGCTAAGGTAATCTTCTACGCAACTTATCATATTTATATATAATTAGGTAATGTTAAATATAAAACTATTTATTTAATAATTTATGTCGATAAAAATATTTAAATAATAAAAATTTTTATTAAATTTAATTATAAAATATATTAATATTAATATAAAAATAATTTATTAATAATTTAATTAATAAAATATTTTTATTTGTATTTAATTGAAAACAATGTGCCTTATTATGGCGTGCTTGATTAAAATTTAAAATATTAAAAAATTATTTATATTAATATTAATATTTTATTATTAAATTTAAGTTAGATTGAGTTGGCTAAATTAAAAAAATTTCTAGACAAGCACTGCCTAACACATTCTATTCCTCTACCATGTTGGTATTCATCCACTAAGATCTTTCCACATCAACATTTAAATGTATTCTAATAGAATAAAACTAAAAAGAAAATATGTATTCATGTAATAATTGTGTATTTTATGCTTTCATAATCGTGTTTAATATATTTTATATTCAAATAACTTTTGATACATAATAATTCCTATTAAAATATCAAAAATTATTTTATATTAATATTTATATATTTTATAATTAAATTTAAATAAAAATTTTTATTAATTAAATAAATATTTGAGGCAAAGAAAAAATAAAAAAAATTGAGCTTTCATAGTTGACATAATAAAAAAATATAACAATAATAATAAATAATACTAATTTTTTAAAAATATTTTAATAAAAATAATTTAAGAAAACCATTTAAAATCCCACCCAAAATATTTTAATAAATTTTATTTAAAAAATAAAAAAAAAATTTAAAACCCTTCCCAATCGGGCATCTTTTTGGGAGGGTAAAATGCTCCTTGACATGGTGAAGTCATATCGGGGAGCTTAGGGAAAGCTTCTTTTGAGGAGCTTTTCCCAGAATTTTTCACTCTAATGTTTGGTGTCAACTACAATGACAACTTTTTGAATGAAAACCATGAGAACCAAATCATTTTTGATCATTGGACGAATTTTAGGTGTATTTGACCATTGATGTATGTACTTTAACCAAAATCCCTATTTACTTTAACTAAAACCCCTTAACCAGTTACTTGGCATAAGAAAAAAAAGTTAAAAAGGTTAAGGTGTGGATAGTTTTGTAGTGTTTCAAAGTTTTATCTATTTTGATGCAGGAATGAAATTGGAGAAAGCAGTCTTGAAAGCTTATCTAAAACAAGGAAGTTATTGGAAATGGAGATGAAGAGAATCGATTCGCATTGTATATAAAGAAGCCCAAAAATAGAGATGAAGAAAGAAGAAAGTATGGATAGTTCCTTACTGCTTTAGTTGCTGTATATAAAAAATTACATTTTTATTGACCGATTACAAGTTTTGTTATTGACTATTGGGTTTAGGGTATTTCGAAGGAAGAATAAAGCAAAAAAGGAAGAAAAAAGCATAGTTATTCACAAAACTAAAGGTAAGTTGTCATTTTTTATCATAGTCCCATCATAAAACATTAGATGTAGTGGTATTATGAAATCATCCTAATTGAACGTAGAATACCTACGTATTTTTATTGTTTGGTTTTTTAAATTGTTCAAAAATAAACATGAGATGTAATGTAAGCAGGTTGTATCTTTAAATACTGCTTAAAAAATTGCTAGTCATCAATGGATGTGGTACTAAAAAAAGCACGTTATTTTATATGCTACGGTGCAGTGTTAATGTATAATGGCATGGAGTTTTATATGTAATTATGATTCACCAAGGCAGTAATATTCAACCATTGGTAGTGTTTGTTTATTGTTTTATTTTGGTGTTTATTGTTTTAGTGCGGTGTTTATGTGATACTTTACTAGTAGGTTAATCAGTTTATATAATGTTCCAATTGCTTAATTGTAAATTTAAAATGTTTGTTTCTTCATGTGAGCAACTTCTTACATTAAGTGGACAAATCACAAATGGATGGCAATTTGGGAGAAGTGGCAAAAATTTGAGTTTGGATATGAATGATAACCCGCCTTCGAGGACATATTTAATAGAGGTTAATTGATCAAATCAAGTTTCAAGCAAAGTGGATTTATCACTTTCTTGAGATAACACTTATTGGGTAGATGAAGTTTTCATCCGAATGATTTTAATTAATAGCTAGAGATAAATAGATTTGACATTCATTTCTTTAGAGGATGCAGTGTCATTTTACATAACTTATGTTCATAATATATGCTTCAATGTGTGATCGAGAAGTACAAAGAAAGATTAACATCAGAATGTGATGGGAAAGAATTTCTTATGCAATAAAGAAGGGGCTTAGAAAGAGAAATAGTTGAAGAAGAAAAATTAGATCTAAAATCCTAGACCTTTGACCCATACTAGATATAAGGTAGAGATGCATGTCATACTTCACAAGAGTATGTAAGAGTATGTAAAAAGAGGTAATGTCTATATTTTATAAAGAACACAACCATGAATTAGAGAAACCTTCACAGAAGTTTCTTATTAAATCAAACTGCGTTGTTTGTATGGGTGTAATAGAAAAAGCGATAGCAATAAGATAAGCTGAAATCCAACCATCCCAAATGATGTCATGCTCTGTTGATCAAGCTGGCAGATTCAATAAGGTAGGTTTCACAAGGAAAGATCTTGCAAATAAGTGTTTCGCAAAATCAATGAAGGTGATTGCAAGTGGTGATGCAAATGCTTCATTACTATATTTTCAGGCCAAAGCAACTTCGAATCTTGGTTTTTACATGAGATATATTGTTAATGATGAGAATTGGCTTGAAAATATTTTCTGAGCAAACTTAAATAGCCAGTTAGATTATGCATACTTTGGAGATGAGATTGCATTTGATATATAACACACAAAAAGAACGGGTATAATCTTTCTTTATTGGTGTTTGTAAGAACTAATAATCACCATCAAACAATTGTTTTTGGATTTGCAATTCTAGTAAATGAAAGGCAAAAGACTTGTGTTTTGGTTTTAAATGAGTTCTTATGTTGCATGAGCAATAAAAGACCCATTTTAGATATCATCGATGGGGACAAGGTAATGCATAATGTGTTGAAAGTTGTTATGCCTGAAGCTAGCCATAGGCTTTGCGTGTGGCAGATTCAAAGAAATGCTACCTCAAACCTCCAACACATTAAAATTAAAAAGGATTTAAAAAATGCATAAATTCTTAGTAGAGTGAAGAAAATTTGTTTCTGAGTGAAAAAATCGGGTATGCAGATTTAATCTTGAAGTGAATAGTTGGATGAATGAGAAATATAATACGAGGTTTATGTGGGCTTAAGCATTTTTGACATGCAAGTTCTTTGGAAGTATGAAAACAACTTCTTATTGTGAAAAATGCAACTTATATTTGAAGAGATATATAAACAGAAATGAAATCTTACTTGAATTCCTTCATTCAATCAAAAATGCAGTTTCAAATATGCGTAGATTAGAGCTAGAAATAGATACACTAATGAAACTCAACTTGTTTCTTTAAGCAAAATGCAATTGCTAGAAAAAACATGCTAGATAAGTTTTCATTCATAATTCATTCAAAGGTTCAAGAAAGAGTTTAGGCATCAAGATGTTTACATAAAGAAATGAGAGATAGAACGAAAAGATGTGCACACAAAAGTATATACGTTGATATGATATTTGTGACCTTCCAAAAAGACAAGAATCAGTTACAATGATGTAAACCAAAGCATCAAGTTTTCTTGTCTTACATTTGAGTCTGAAGGCATTCCTTGTAAGTATATAATTTTTGTGCTGAAAAATGAGCATTTAAAGTATGTACCAGAGTTTTGCATCATGTGTTGTTCGACTATTAATGCTAGAGATGATATGATGGCAACTACTAATTTGCAATTAGATAAAGATGCAGTGGAGAGATTGAGGCATTCATTATTACTGGCAATGTTTAATAGGTTATGCTATTCGGCATTAAAAAGAAAATAAGGTTTTGAGGTCATAAGAACTACTTTGGCATTTCTAATGCAAAGATGAAAATTTTGAAAAGAGAAAAGATGCATTCTGCAGGAACTTCGAAAGAGGTCTAACTAGAATATAAGAAAGATGAACATAACAAGTGAAGGAATTATACCGATTTACAATGTCAGTTGTTAGGAACTTATCGGCCCTGTAAAAAGTAATGTGGAATAATCTCCAAGGACAATGACATTGAGTACAATTCATCAGATGATGAACTTTACGAGAATGGACATTTTTGGGCAGATATTAATTCCAATGAGGTGCATGTTCATTTGAAAAGATATTTACTATCTGATAACCAAGAACTTTATATCAGTATTAACTTGATGATTACATTAGCAAAAAGAACTAAATGGGGCATCAATATTTGGTAAAACAACTAAAAATGCATGGTAGGTGTTACAAGTTATATTATTATAGTAAAGCCAAATTATAATAAAATTCTCATATGCACTCTCATTTTACTCTTATAGGGTAAGGGTATTACATATGAAGGAGGCAATAGTTAACCTTTTTGATCCCTTTAGATTTGGAACTAATGAAGCAACAGTTGGCCTTTTTAATCCTTCTAGATTTGGAACTATCATTTTAATTTTTTTTTTAAATTCAAAACAAGCAGTAACTTTAAACAGAATGAACTATGGCAAAGTTGGAAAACTATATTTGGTTCCTTCCTAATTAGAGTTTAAGTTGTATAAAAGTTAAGAAAAACCAAATTCCTATAAATGTTACGATGAGCATAATCTTATATTTAAGCACTTATTTCTTCAATAAAGCAGATTACATGGATGACATTGTCACTTACATATGAACGTTCTTCAATTAAGTTTATAATTTTTTCTCTTTAATTAGTTTTACAATGACTGCATCAACAAAAGTTTCATTTAAGGCATCAAATTTTTTTCTGAAGTTTGTTAATTGCTAAAATACATATCTTTTTTTGTTCATCAACTCTAATATTAGCTCTTTTGAATGAGCTATATTTTTGATATGATGACATGCACAAAATGACCACTTGCCTTCCTGAAAAGCATTAGGAAATGGACATAAATTAACAACCTTTTAATTATATTACACGTACATCATAAGAAAATCAAAACAAAAATGAAAAAGGTACTAACCTACGAGGGTATCCAAAAAATCTCTTACTAGCATTCAGGGTGTGTATGTAACCCACCATGGTGTTTTCAAGTTATAATAGCAATAAACTGGGTCTCCTTCACAATCCCATTCAATATTTCATGGAGAAAAATGATTTTAGGAAGCAACCATGATAAATAATAAATAATGCAACAATGTCTGACCATCTAGTCTTTTTAGTAGTGCTTTATTGGGTAAAAATGTTTAACATTCTCCATTTATGTGTGGACTTAATGTGTTAAAACATTAACAAGTTATATAAATTTATTCAATTTTTACATAATATATTAATTACATTGATCATAATTTATATTTTGAACGTGATTCAATAGATTTTTCAAAATGTGCCTATGATTAAAAAAGATTGAATAAAATAAATACTTAAAATTAAATATAAAAGCTAGGCCCACATAAATGTCAAGCATGGCCTGAAAAATATGGGCTATGTAAAACTTCAGGATTGGTCGATAAATGTCAACAAGGCCCAAACACTCTAGGCTACATAAACACTCCAAAAGTTCAATGTCTATATTTACAACTTTACAAAACCTATCAAGCCTAATTCGAACTACTTGAGTAAATTAGAAGTGAGTTCCAATATGAAAAATAAAGTTCATTCTAGCTTAAACAAAACTTCAAACTTTGACTTTTCTAATCAATTTGAGCTCAACTTTATTAATGGATTGATTCAACTCTGACTTTTGAGTACATATTCCTTCTAAAAAATGGCTCATTAAGATAGTTCTCAAATTAGGATATTTTTAATGTTTTTAAAATATCTTAGACTAAAAAAGTAAGGGTATTAAAGTGGTAGACATAAGGTCAACCTTGCATCTTATATTTTGTGTCAGTAACAGATTGTAAGTTGAATGTGATTAAAAGACAATGTTTGACTTGTCTTTGTCTATGATTAAACTAGAAGTCTACTATGAGGAGTTAAAGAATTATGTTTCTTGCTTTAACTGTTTTAGAGAATTGAGAATAAATATAAAGCATAGTTATAGACCTCTTGCTCAGGGAAATCAAAAGCAAAAAAGATTGATGAGGCAGAGTAGAGTACTGGATTTCTTATGCACTATGAGAAAATTGGTGTTTGTCAAAGGAGCATAGAATCAAATGGAAATTAATATAACAACTATGAAAATTAAATAAAAAAATTAGCCTACAACAATCCAATCAAGCATAATTCAGAACACTAATCAACAAAGGCACTTTAGCATAAACATGGTATGATTTCATTCAAAACAGTCAAAGATATCTGTAATACTTAAAAGATCAAATACTTTATTGTCGATGTTCCAAGTGCCTGGCCATTACAAACTTTGGATGATCTGAAGGGCCAAAGTGTGCTCAACTTAAAAAATATGATCATGCTTGACATGAAAGAGTGAAAGACCGTCGGATGAATCGCTTATCCGACTACTCTTGGATGGCCAAGCAGCTATAAACTTGGAGTTATCACTGATCATTTTAAGTTAGGCATGACCGGATGCCTATTAAAAATAATACTAGAGATTCATTGTTTTGGGTTCAAGAGTTGGTTACATCTGGGGAAGGATTAGCACCCTTACGATGCCTAAAAATCGGTACCATCTAACTATATATTACTTGTATCTCAATTTTCTCAGTTCCATTTTTATCGTTATTTAAATATAATTCCCTCTAATGCATGAAATTTTGTAAAGATACGAGTCTGAGTTTTAATGAAAATTTTATCACCTATGTGCCTTGGAGAGGTGAGAAACATAGGGGTTTTTGATGAAAATGATCTCCAGATGCATTTTAAAAAAATCAAATATTTCATATCTAGAACTAGAGAGATACCGACATGAGATATCATTTTGTGATTTTGGAAATGATCTTTAAAGCATGAATGCCCGAGGTCCCTACAAAAGGAAATGTATTAGTAAGGTGGAAAAGAGAATAATAAATAAATCTAGACAAAATACATGAAAAAGAGGGACGATCGAAATGTTTCTCGTAATTATCTTCGATTATCAATGAATAACCGAGATGACAATGTTGAGACCTAGTCGGATTCAGTGGAAATTTGAGGATAAAAAAAGGTTTTGATGACTCGGGGATGTCCTAAGGAAAAAAGTTTAAATTTTAGAAGGAATATAGAGAATGAGGTTAAAGTATCCCCTCAGAAGAGTGGGGTTAGAGTATCCCCAAATGTGAAAATTTGATGTCATTTTGAGGTAAAAGCGGAGTTGGAGTATCCTCTCAGAGAAGTGGGTTGAAGAATCCCCAAAAATGAAAATTTGATGTCATTTTAAGGTAAAAGCAGGGTTAGAGTATCCCCTCAGAGAGTGGGGTTGGAGCATCCCGAAAATGAAAATTTGATGCCATTTGGAGGTAAAAGTGGGGATAAAGTATCCCTTCAGAGTAGTGAGGTTAGAGTACTCCGAAACTAAAAATTTGATGCATTTTGAGGTAAAATCGAGGTTGGAGTATCCCCTCGAAGAAGTGGAGTTGGAGTACCTCTGAAAATAAAAATCTTCGATGTTAAGAGAAATGCGTCACATTTTTGAAAATAAGAATCTTTAAAAATCGGGAGTCGAAAGTTTGGCTAAAATGTTCCTCTATTGTTTAGCCTTGGTCTGAGTCTAAAGGGCTTAAGTTATGAGAATGAGCGGAGTAGATCATAAGGCGTTTGAATTCCTCAATAAAAATGTTTCAAAAATCAGGTTAGAAACAGAGGACGGCATTGTGCCGTTTCTCTTTTTGAATTTATTTCGAGCTTATCCGAAGGTCCCTGGGGGTAAACAAGGTAACGTTGGAAAGGTACTCGATGAGGATTAATGTAAAACTATTCCAAAAATCCTAGAAAACCACTTTCTAGGCAGAATTAATTTTTGAGTTTCAACTTATCTCGACACTGATAGCATGTACAAGGTAAAGATATGATTGACTTTGAAAAATCATTTCAAATTCATCCAGAATTGTTAGTATGCGAATAATACCTTTCCGAAAAGGGAATTTTATGAACTCCATAGAAAAAATATTCAAGGGGTTCAAAAATGTTGTTTGCTGGGCCGAAACAGCCCAAACAGTAAACTGCTTGCTGGATCTAGGGGTTCTAGACAGTAAAGCTTTGGAAAATCGTAACTATTTCATCTGAGATGATTTGAAGGAAAATTGAACACCGTTGGAAAGGTAATTCAAAACCCTTCAAAGGAAAAATACCAACACAATCCGGATAAATCATTTTTGATTTTTAATAATTTTTCAAGACCAAGCCACTATGTTTCCAGAACAAAACAGGGGAGGTGTTTGGTATTTTGGTTTTTTTTTTAGGTTAAGCTCAAGTCATGGACGTTCAAACATCTGTAACCAAGATGGAGGTTGACATGGGCATCATGAGTTCATTCCATAATCTCAAAGTAGTTTAGGATGATAGAACAAACCATTGACCATGCCACTATGAGGGTGGTTGGCTAAGGACCAAGGTTTCACGTTTTTCAACTAAAAAACTTCATTTCATTTTTGAAAAACCAATACTCTTATACTCATTCATCCATGAATCCAGAACTGAATACTTGCTTTGCCCTAAAGGTTGGAATAACCAACTTCATAAAAATCTGAAGCCCATGTTATTCTCTATGTATGGGAGATAGCATGTGCTTAACTTGGGGATATTTTTGAAATCAGATTTTCTAGCACTTAAGCATGCATCTCAACACAAGCAAAGTACTACAAAACGCTATAGAATATGGAGGACATATATGCACAAGCAAATATGACATTTTTCATAGATAAGATGATGAAAAAAAATGCATGGAGATGATAGATAAATGAATGAACATACTTAGGATGAACATGTTTAAAAAGAGTTTGCAAAAAAGGCATTTTTATTTCATGGAGCCTATCAAGGTTCTAGGAAATGCATGAGCATACTTATGTCATGTTAAGATGTATATTTTAAACATGAGATGAAGACATGGATATGGAAGGTGTCGCAACATGGTCCAGATACGAATCCTAGCCAAGCTCGACTTAAATGGCCTTCACACCTATTTTATTAAATTTATTATTATTTTATATTCTCTTATTTTTATACGCTGTATAGTTATTGACATCTTCTTATTTTTGGGAACTGGGCGGTCGAGATGAATCGCTTATTCGACTTAATCTTAAATAGTCATTACGAAATGACTATTTATTTGGAGTCGCCACCAATCTATTTAGGTTAGGTGAGATTAGTCACCTACCGGAGTTTGTATTTTGAGGGTTACAAAACCCTAGAATGCAAACTCCAAGGCCCTCGATCATACCGGAGATCATATAAAAGGGTCCGGGAGTCGGTTACAATCACAAGTAAGGATCGACCTACTCGTGATGCCTAAAAATCGGTACCTTATTCATTACGTGTTAACTTGAATTTTAATTTTTATTCGGTTTCAACATATGGCATTTAATTATAGATTCCCGAAATAATAA
>JBBYHL010121330.1:0-32966 GCA_038381835.1 Adansonia madagascariensis | reverse complement strand
ATTGCCTTGTAAATTTTATTGGAAAACAAATTTTAAATATGAATGCATGATAATCACTACAAAAAGGAAATGCATTAATAAGATGACAAAGAATATAATAATAGCATAAATAAACAATCACAAACAAAAAAGCGTAAAAAAGAGGGATAATCAGAATGTGTCTTGAAGAACAACCAAGAAGACAATTTAGAGATGGGCTTGGATTCGATGGTAATTTGCAGGACAAAAAAGATTTTAATGAAAATAATCCGAGGCATCAAAAAGAGAGAAATGTTTTGGATATTTTTTAGATAAAAGTAGGGCTAGAGTATCCCCTCCAAGAGGTAGGGTTAAAGTATCCCTAAAGATAAAATTATGAAAATATTTAGGAGTAAAGAGAAAGTTTGAATTTTTTATGAAGAACAGGGTTAAGGTATCCCTTCTGAGTAATGAGGTTGGGATATCCCCAAAGATGAAAATTTTTGATGTTTTAAAAGAAAGTTTTTTTTTAAAAAGATGATTTTGAAAATAGAAAATTGTTGGTTTGTGTAAAATATATTTTTATCTTAAGTCTTGATTCGAGTCTAAAAGGTTTGCATTGTACGGGAACCAATCGGATGCATTTTGGGACACTTAAATGTCTCTATAAAGGAGATTAAAAAATTAGGTTAAAAATAGTGGATAGCGTCGTGTCATCTTGCTTCCTAAATTTATTTTAAGTTTATCCGAAGGCTTTAGGCAGTGAATAAGGTACGGTTAGAAAGATGACTTGATAAGGTTTATGTAAAAATCTTCCAAAAATCCTAGAAAGTCACTTTCTAAACGGAATTAATTTTTAAGATTAGGTTTGTCTTGACACTAGAGGCATATGCAAGGGAAAAGACACACTAAACTTTGAAATTTTTTTGGGGCTCATTTGGAATCATTAAATCATGAACAATACATTCCCAAAATGGGAATTTTGTAAACTTTTTATGAAAAATGTTTAAAAATTTTAGAAAAATCATCTGATAGGCCAAAAAAGCCTAAACAGAGCATCTTGGGCTAGTTTCTAGGGGTTCTGGATAGCAAAAGTTCAAAAAATCATAACTCCCTCATCTGAGATGATCTAAGTACAAAAAAGACACTGTTGGAAAGGTATTTCGATAAGCTTTAAGTAAAAAATAAAACAAATCAAGGAAAATATTTTATAGTTCAAAAATGATTTTCCAAACTTAGACTACAATGTTACTAGAGCAAAAGCAGGGGGCTATTTGATATTTTCAAGGTTTTTTCAGAGATAGGCTCAGGTGTAGGGCATCCGAACATCCATGACAGAAAGTAACATGGGTGTCACAAGTTCATTCCATAATCTTGGAGTAGTTTAGGACAATGAAACAACCCATTGACCATGTCACTAAAGAGGGTATTAGACTCAAGATCAAGGCTTAAGACTTTAACAAAAGAAAACTATATTTTGTTTCCATGAATCCAGACCTGAGACATTTAGTTTGTCCCTAAGATTAGAAGACTAATATGATAAAACCTTAAATCAATGCTAATCTCCATCTATTAGAGGTAGCATGAACTTAACTTGGGGATTTCTTTTAAAAATCACATTTTTAGCAAGCAAGCATGCATCTTGATAGGAATGACATGAACAAAACATAACACGCACAAAGGTGAATAAGGATTAAACGTGGAAACACATAAAGGTGACATTTTAACATGGAAATAGATGATAAAAATTTAAGAAGATGACAAATAAGGTTTACAAAAATGATATGAACATATTTCAACAAAGGATTACAGGCTGGATTTGTTAAGACAACATTTTTATGTCATGAGACTCTTTAAAATACAAGAAAATGCATGAATATACATAAGACATGTTAAGGTGAACATTTAAGCATATGTTAAGCATATGAAAATAAAATGAAAAAGTAGAAGTTTAGCATACCAAGCAACATGAAAGCATCACAAGAACATTAAGATCCTAAGACTACCATAACTAAGGCTACAGTAATGCATGAGAGTCCTAGGATAATCATGGCAGCATAAAAGGCTCACTAAAATAATGTAGATGATAAAAAAAAATGTATGGAACAAGGTAAAAAATGTACCAAAAAGCTTAAACTTTTTTTATCTAAAGGAATGACTTTTAGTTTAGCTTTTTCCCTCTTTGTGTTATTATTTAACAAGAAAATGATGAAAGAAAGAAGCTTTCTACTAATAAGGTTGATGGTGGGGTGTTTTGAGGGTGAAAGTGTGTGAAAGGTTGAGTTTTTAGATTTTTTCTGGTGGTAGTTTGGGGGAGCTATGGGAATGGAAGGAGGTTGAAGGTGAACAGTAGTGGAACATTATATTTGAGAAAGTTTCAAGGTTAGAGATTGCTGGAGGATTCTTGGGAATAACTGAGCTTTTTAAGATTACTGGAGAGCTCTTTTGGAAAGCCTAAAAGTTTTTCTTTTCTATTCTTCACTAAGCCAATTATTTTAGGAGACAAAGCAAGGGCATTTTTTATCTTCTCTTCTTGTACTATGAGACATCTCCAGCTACTATGCTCAGCTGGTCTTCTTTCCATTGGTTCCACCAAGTTGAGAAAAGGGGCAGAAAGACTATAACAGCCTCTAAGTTGAAAATATGCTTGACATGCCCTCTTACAACCATATATCTTATGAAAGTGACCCTTGTCATTGGCTTTTTAGGCTTTAAAAATTTGTTTAAATCCAATCATAGGCCCAAAGTTTAGGTTTGCACTGATTATGATAGTTTCTTGGCATAAAACATGTTTCTACAAATTTTCAAAGGCTAAAAAAAATGGTCCGAATTGGCAAAAATCCCTTAGTGTATCGATACAAAACATGTTGTATTGATACATAAGGCAATTTTTACCCATTAGTATTGATATAATGAGGTGTGTACCAATACTAAGAGCAAAATATTTTTTTTAGTCTCAAGATTTAGAGGCCTGTATCGATACTCATGCTTGTGTATCGATATATTTTGCCAAAAGTCATAATTTTAGCTACTGCTAAAGTCTGTATCTATACAACCATGCTAGGTATCGATACCCCACCTTAGGTATCAATACCAAACCCTCTTGTATCGATACTACATGTGAAAATTTAGGTTTTTGGTGATGTAAAGGTCTCGTATCAATACTTATGCACCAATATAACTTGCACATACCTATAGCTTCTTGACTTACCTCAACTTGGTCATAAATAGGGGAAATTGATCTGTATACTCATATGAATGACTTCAATGACACCGTGAAAAATGGCTTTCGATGCCTTATTTATATTTTTCTTTAATACGACCCATGGGCATTTTAGACTTTTTGAAAAAAAATTTTTGTCTGGCGTCGCATTGCCTAATAATGCCTAGCAACATGGCACCCGACAGTCACCCTCCAATTTTTATTTTTGTTTCTTGATTCTATCATCTTTCAATTGAGTCCTGGGATGCCAAAAGTGAGCTCGAACAAACTATGTTATCTATAGCTGTCCCTCTTTGGTTGTTGGTAAGTATTAGGAATAAGGCAAAGATAAATAGACACCATTTTGTTCAGGTAGAATGATGGTTTTGTGTGCTTGTAGAAAAGTAAAAAGCTATTAGTATTACATAAAATAGGCTGAATATACTTATAAAAAAAGAAAATTTTGATGAGTTTTATAGGGTTTAGCCTCTCTACTAGGTTTTCTTTCGGTTTAACCCTAAACAAATGTCACCAGCTTGTGTAAGTTTTGATGTAGGTTAACGTGATGCCACTAGCTTGTGTGGGCCTTAACTTCATAAGCATCCAGCTCTTTATGGACTAAGATAAATAGGTGCCACCAGCTTGTGTGGGCTTTAACCCAATAAATATCTAGCTTTTATGGACTATGGTGGATGAGTGCCACCAGCTTGTGTGGGCTTTGTGATAGGTCAAAAAAGGCGTCTAGCTCTTCTTGTACTAAGGTAAACAAGTGCCACCAGCTTGTGTGGGCTTTCTGGTATGTAAGTAAAGGCGTCTAACTTTTCATGGACTAAGGTAAATAAGTGCCACCAGCTTGTATAGGCTTTATGTTAGGTAAGAAAAGGCATCCAGCTTTTCATGGACTAAGGTAAACAACTGCCACCAACTTATGTGGGCTTTGTGGTAGGTAAGAAAAGGCATCTAACTCTTCATGGACTAAGGTAAACAAGTGTCACCAGCTTGTGTAGGCTTTATGGTGGGTAAGAAAAGGCATCTAGCTCTTCATGGACTAAGGTAAAAAAGTGCCACCAGCTTATGTGGGCTTTATGGTAGGTAAGAAAAGGCATTCAGCTCTTCATGGACTAAGGTAGATAGGTGCCACTAGACTGTGTAGCTTTATACTAGGTAAGAAAATGCATCTTACTTTTTAAGGATTGGAAGAAAATGAGCTTGAATACCTTTCTTGGATGATTTTCAATGAGCTCGTAAGGTCAAAGATATTTATTTGAAGCCTTTCAAGGTTTGTTAAAAATAAAAAATTATACCTTACGTTTTCTACAAATTTGACTTATGTTTATAGGAGTTGGTACTTATAAGATGTTAAATGCTACATAAGCATAGGGATGCAAGTGTTTGTCTAAATGATACAGGATAATAACTTTAAAAGCCTAATTCAGTGGTCGATTTTGGCCTTCTTTGGCTGTTTACTCTTTGACGAGTTTAGTAAAATGGCCTTTTGCCTTGGGTTTGTCAATCTTGTTTCAAATTTCCATAGGCTTTAAATGTAAAGGCTGTCTTTTAAAGGTACTTATAAATGTGAAGGGACAGACTTGAGCTTAGATGACTCATGCATGGGAACTTTTGTTACATTGAATTTGTTGAGTATGAAGGATTCCATTTAGCCAATTATGATTCCAAAGGTGTCTTTGATGGTCATGGTTGGACTATTTTAAATTTTGGTTGAGGATGACAGTTTCAAAATAACTTCGGCCCATTGTCCTTAGGCTGAAGTTTGCTAAAATAAAGTTTTGAGCATATTTTCAGGATGTAAGGTCCCAAGGCCAAACTAATTATGGCCCCAAGTGTTTATTCTTAATATTTAGACATGACACAAAAATTCTTGTAAAGTTTTATTTTTCTAATTCATACTAGGAAATCTTGTTATCAGTTTTGTTCATTTATCAAGCATTATCAATTAAATGATAAACATGATGCAATATGGAATGAAGGGTTGCAAAAAGATTTTACGATAAATCAAGTAATTATATTTTATTCAAGGAAAGAGGGTGCAAGTTATGATAAACTTATGAGATTATAAAAGATTTTGAAATACAAAAGAGATAAGAGAGGTTCTCCTAGTTGATTGGCCCTGATGCTAATGAAATGAATTCTCCACTGAGTGCTTTTAGAAATTTCTCTCAAGTGATTAATCTTTTTGGTGTTGGCTGACTCACAAAAAGATTTTTCAGATTGCCCTATGGTGCGATGGAGGCCTTAATGTTATGTAGTTTCCATTTTTTAGTTATAGGTTTAGGATGAGATTTAGTGGGGTTGGTCAATATAGAATAGATGGATTAGGTTATGATTTGGCATATTAATCAGGGTTGTGAATGTGGGGAAAATTGGTTTTGGGCTGGTGATGGTTTGGGCTTAACTTGGTTTAAGTAAAGGGGTTTGGTCACTTAAGTCACCTCTTGGGTTTTTAATTTAAGCTAATTCTCTCTTTTTTTCTTTCGTTTGTTGTTTTTTTGTTTTGTTTTAGTTTTTTGGAGAGTGGAAAGAGAAAGAGAAACAGGATGCCCTATCAGGTTTTCATCTTAAAATCTTTTCAAGCATAGTATTTCTTAATAGAATCGAAGTTCACAAGGTTATGTAGGTCGTTATCGTCCATCAATTAAGATTAGGATTCCTCTAAAAAACACGCGTTTCACATGTATGACCCTTTCCAATTTAGGGTCCATTTTCCTCAAGCATTTTTATGGATCAGGAGAATTTGTTTGAGTGCCAAGTCACCTTCTCAGAACTAATAAGGATGGACCTTTCTGTCTTAGGCTCTTATCATGTACTTTTGATATAACTACCTAAGACAAATGGCTTTAATTCTTTTCTCTTTGATGAGATTGAGCAACTTATATCGATTTTTAGCCCATTTAACCTCTTTAAGCTGTGATTCCATCAAGACTCTGAGTGAAGGGATTTCAACCTCGATTGGTAGGATAGCCTTTATGTCGTAGACCAAGGAGAATAGCTAGCACCCATTGAAGTTTGTACTGTCATGCGATAAGCATGTAAAGCAAAAGGAAACTTTTTATGCCAATTTTTGTACGTCTCAGCCATTTTTTATCTTCTTGATATTCTTGTTGGCTGCTTCAATTGCCCTATTCATTTTCGGATGGTATAGGATGGAGTTTTGATGTTGTATCTTGAACTGAGAGCAGAATGCTTACATTATCTTGTTTTTTCGATTACATGCATTATTTATGATGATCTACGTGGGAAGACCATATCTACAAATGATGTCCTATTTCATAAATTTGTATATAACAGATCTGGTGACATTGGCATACGAAGCTGCCTCTATCTATTTGGTGAAATAATCGATAGCAACTAAAATGAAACGGTGCCCGTTGGAAGCCTTAGAGGTAATCAGTCTGATCATGTTCATGCCCTATATAAGAAAAGGCTATGAAGCTATCATAATATGTAGAGGTATTGGTGGGACATGGATTTTGTCAGTGTAGATTTGGCATTTGTGGTATTTTTTGGTGTAGTCAATGCAGTCCGTTTCAAGAGTCAACCAATAGTAGCCTAATCACATAACTTGCTCTGCCATTTGATGTCCATTAGCATACATACTGTAAATTCCTTTTGAACTTCTTCGAGTATCTTTTGGCTTCCGAGGCATCGACCTATTAGAGTAGCTCCTGATCTCAGCCTTTCTTGTACAAAACCTCACCGGCCAAATGAAGCTCGCTACTAATCATTGGATGGTTCTCTTATCAGTTTTGGTGGTATTTTTTGGGTATTGTTGATCCTTGATGTATTGAAGGATGTCATGATACCATGGCAAGCCGTCCTTCTCTTCAATATTTTGACAATGTGCCAGAGCTATATAGATACTCATCTAAATAAGAGCAACATTTGATTCTTGATTGACTTTGAACATGGATGACAAGGTGGCCAAGGCATCAGCAATTTGGTTCTCTTGTCAAGGTAGATGTTAAAAGCTAATATCATCAAATTTTTTTCTAAGTTCTGAGTTTAGATTCCTAAAGTTGATCAATTTAGCTTCACGTATTTTCCATTCTCCTTTTAGTTGGTAAATAACAAGGGCTAAATCTCCAAATACTTACAGCGTTTGAATGCCCCTTTCATAGCTACTTGGATCCCATGACGTAGGCCTCATATTCAGTTATATTGTTGGTATAATCGAAGTTTAACCTTGCAGTGAAAGGGTAGTGATTTCCATCGGTGAGATAATAATTACCCTAATTCCATGTCCCAATGCATTTGAAGCTCCATCAAAGTACATTTTCTAAGATGAGCTGCACTTGATAGTGTTCTTTGCCTTAGATATGCATATCAAATCTTCATCAAGAAAATTAAAGTCTAAAGGTTGATAGTCATCCGTTGCTCGGCTTGCCAGGAAATCTTCTATTGCACTACCCTTGATGGCTTTCTGTTTTACCTACACGATGTCATACTCAAAAATAGAACTTGCCACTGGCTAACCTCCCTGACAAGGTGGAAGCTTTGCATAGATACTTGATGGGATCAAGTTTAGCAATTAGCCATGTAGTGTGGCATAACATGTATTGCCTTAAACTTAGGGCTGTTCAAGTTAGAGCACAATATAGGTTCTCTACACATGAATAATTATTTTCATATTCTATGAACTTCTTGCTCAAGTAGTAAATAGTATGTTCCTTCTTGCCTGACTCATTAAGTTGACCTAATACACGGCCCATTGACTTGTCAAAAATTGATACATATAGGATTAACAGCTGAGCACGGGTGGCATAAGTACCAAAGGGTTCAAAAGTAATGTTTGACCTTATCAAAAGCTTCTTGGCATTCTTCATTCCATTCTCCAAGATTTTGTTTTCGATATAGCTAAAAGATTGGATCACATTTGTTAGTTAACTGTGATATGAATCCGGTTATGTAGTTTCACCTTCCCAAGAAACTTCTTACTTTTCTTTGAGTTTAAGGTGGTAGATTTTGGATGGCCTTGACCTTGTCAAGATCAACTTCTATTCCTTTTTTGCTCAAAATGAAGCCTTAATAGTTTGTTGGATGTAATGCCAAATGTTTATTTGATGGGATTTAATTTGAGGTGATATTTGTGAAGCTGTTTGAAGAGTTTTTGTAAATTTTCAACGTGTTCACTCTCCTTTTGGCAATTTGTCAATCATATCATCCACGTAGAACTCTATTTCTTTATGCATGAGGTCATGGAATAATGTCATCATCATCCTCTCAAAGGTTGCCCTAGCATTTTTAAGTCCAAAAAATATCACTTCATAATAGAAAGTGCCCGACATGGTTACAAATATGGTCTTTTCCATGTCTTTAACTGCCATTTTGATTTGCTTATTCTACTAGGGTATTGATGTAAGGGAAAAAAATAATCTTTGGGGTTGTCTTGGTTCAAGTCCTTGTAGTCCACACACATATGCACTTTACCATCCTTTCTAGGAAATAGGATTATTTTGGCTACCCATTTAGGATATTTGGCTACCTTGGGAAAACCTACTTCAAATTGTTTCTTTACTTCTTCTTTGATCTTCAGAAGCATTTCAGGCTTCATCCTTCTAAGCTTTTCTTGTATGGGCTTACACTCAGGTTTAAGGGGAAGTTTATAGACCACAATGCTGGTGTTTAATCCAGGCATGTCTTGGTAGAAGCAGGCGAACACATCCCGATATTCTTAGAGGAGACTTATTAGTTTGGCTTGAGTTGATGGTTTTATGGAGGTTTCGATTTTAACTTTTTTGGGTCTTCTTTCATTCTAAGGTTTATGGTTTCGATAGGTTCCTTATGAGGTAATATCTATTTTCTTCCTATTCAATTAGTCTCAACAAGTCTGTAAGTATGTGGGTCTCTTCAGAATTTTCTTTAAACTCGACCTCACCAGCATAGATTGGTTGTTTGAAATTGATGTTCAAAGTTTTAGTATGAACATTCACATTACTTTCATTGGGGCACTTGAAAATATGGAAAAAGAATAATATAAATGGAAAAATATGCAGAGCAAGGTTTAAGGGTTGCAAGAACTATGAACACAAAAGATGAAATGCATAATGCTTGGTCATTTTCATTAATAATACTTAATAAAATATGCCCATATAATGGATCCTACAATGTTTTTAGGCGGAAACATGTAGGTTTAGTTCATAACATTACGTTGAAATAGAATTGAACATAATAGGATCTCAGTTTCAATCTAAACACTTCGAACAAATCTTAGAGGGCACAGACCAGTCTCTAGGCTTATCGCTAATGTCTTTGGCTCCTTAATTGCATTGATAGAGAGATCTCTAAATGCCTTGTTTAATATGAGCATAGCATTAGCGAAGCCAATATTCATTTGTTTTCTTAGGCAAAAACTTTCTTGAAGTGATGGAAATATCATCGGTTCATACCTCATGTTTTATCTTAACAGATGAGCTATCCTTTTCTCATGGTTCTTTTGAGCTTATTCTTTTTTGCTGTGCACTGGGCTTAAATCCCAATCCTATTTTGTCAATTTGGTTAACCATTTTCATAGCTTCAGCAATTCTTTGAAGGCATTTTCTAAGTCTTTTTCCAACTTGGGCACCTTTGTTGATGGTTAACTTCAAACCTATATAAGTACTCTTCGATAAGTCAGGCTAAACCATTGGCAACCTTTCCTTGACATAAGTTGCATTGATGAACTCAAAGGATTAGAAAGAGGATTCTGGGATATCTTCGTTAGGCTCGACATATGGGGCATCAGTTGAGGTAGCAACAGTGATATTTTTTTCTCGAATACTGACAACTTTATTCTCAATGATGAACTTTAACTTTTGGTGCAAAGATGATGGTACTACCTATGCAAAGTGAATCCAAGGCCTTCCTAATAGGCAATTGTATGATGGAGCAATATCCATCACATGAAAGTCAACCACATAAGTACATAGGCCTATTTTGAGTGGAATAATGATGTTTCCCATAATGTTTTTTCATGTTCCATTGAATGCTTGCATAATCGTACGACTATTCTAGATATGAAATACATTAACAGGGAACTTGTTCAAGCATGACACGGGCATTACATTCAAAGCTAACCTATTATCAATGAGCACTTTGGCTAACGTTGTGCCTTTACATATGTGGTCATGTGAAGTATATTGTAGTTTCCTCTTTCTCCATGCAAGATTTCATCATCGCTAAAAAGCATGTAATTGTCTGTAGTATTGTTGCCCATTAGGCGATCCAACTAACCTATAGGGATGTCGAAAAGGACGTGAGCCTTATTCAAAACCTTGAAAAGGGCATTTCAATCAGCTTTAGAATTTAACAATAGTGACAACATAGATATCTTGGTGGGTTGCTTGTTTAACTAATCGACAATGCTATATTCGTTGTACTTGATAAACTTAAGGAATTCCATTACTTTTTTCTCACTCCATGATCCTTAACAACTGCTGGATCTGAGTCTTTGGTTGTAGACTTTGGCACTTGAAGGACGAGATTAGCATTTTCTTGCTGAGTTTCACTTCTTGACACTACTGGGATGTAACATCTGCCATTCTGAGTTAGGTGGCTAACCCCTGAAAGGTCAACATTTGCAGCTTATTAACAAGATTCACCAGTGATCAAGATTTTTCTTTCATAATTCTAAGGAACCATTTTGTTATCCTTATAAGGGAAAGAGGATGAAAGCTGAATGATCATCTTCAACGTAGGCTAAAAAGGGGGAGCTTTAGCTCTTGGTCAATTATCAAACAAGATAAATGACCTTCTAACCTTGTAAGAGGTATTACTCCCTTCTTTCTTCACAGTGTTGACAGATGATGTTACACTTGCAAACTTGGTATGTTGGGTTTATTTTTCATCATAGAATTCAAAGCTACCCTCGTTCATCATCTTTTGAACCATAGCAAAACTCTTTACATGTTTGAAGAGTGTGGCTATAAACAATAAGGAAATCATAAAAGTCATCAATTTTTTCCTTTATTTTTTAGCTGTATTAAGTAATTTAGCTTGCATGAAGATTTGCCAAACCAAATTCATTGGCATTTTGACCTCATTTATGTTTTCTATAATCTCTCAATTCTCTTCAATAACCATTCTATTTAAATCTAACTGAGCAGAGTTTGAGATGAACTAGCTTCAGTGCTAGATTTCGATTGCTGAATAGCCTTCATGTTTCCTTTCCCTTTATTTTTTTAGATATTCTTTCCACTCGATTCATTTTTCATGGCCTCATCGATCTACGTTGTGAAGCTCTTTAGGAAGCTTTTTGCTTCCTTTTCGTAATAAAGGGCTTGTAATGTGTCAATGAATCTGACAATCATGTTTATTTTTCTATCAATAAGGGATGAATTTGGGCAGCCTCCTCCATCCATCTCGAAGCATATACCTAAATCTTTCATCAGCTCTATTTTCCATGCCCATAAGAGACAGATAACTTGAGATCTGATCATTGGTAGGCCTCTCTTCATCTGTGGCATTAATAGATGGATTAACATGTTTATCCTATTCCTCATAGAACTTAGTCTCGTACGGGGCTATCATCATCCTTTGGACTATTTCTAAGAATGATGGACAATGTTACAAATCATTCCCTTGATCGCAACGGCAGTAAGATGTTTTAGTGGCATTTGTACTTTGATTTTTAACATCTAATACTATTATAGCTTTCACGAAAGCTTGCTGGACCTTACTCATTGGGGTTTTAACTTCTCTAATGCTTTTTTTGATCCAACAACCTTTCCTACCAATTATTGTATTCACTCTCGGTTTGACATGATTAAATAGTGGATTAGGTCTAACATTTGGTCTAGGCCCTTGTTTGACATTGATCATTCCTTTTTCTAGCAGACCCTATACATTTCTTTTAAAGGAGGTGCAATTCTTAATAGAATGGCATTATGTTCCAACATGGTACTCACAATAGGCATTCTTATTGTACCACTTAGGGTACAATGGTGATCTTGGTTTGTGAATACTAGAGCCACTAGGTGACTTGTCAATAAATGAGAGTAGATCTCTTCATAGGAATAAGGGAGTAGTTCAAAGTGCTCCTTTTCTCGAGGTGCTTGTTGATTGTTTGGTGCTCTTGCATCATTCATGTTGTGAGGTTATGTACTTTGGGTCACGTTTTGAACAAGATGTGGTGGAAAGCTCTTTGTTGGAGCGAACCCAATTTTATGAACCAGTTGTGGTGTAGGCAAGTAAGGGTTAAGACCTGGATTCAACATGTTTGAGAGATACATAGCCTACATCATATATAGATTTTGATTAAACCTGGCATGACTTTTGCTAATAGTATTCACCTCCTTCTCCTTACCCTTATTTATTGACTTTTTGATTGACCCGGATGACTCTCTTTCAGCGGATATCCTGCCATTTTTGACATCATTTTCAATCATTTCACCCGATATAACCATATTAACAAAATGTTTCATGGCATTTCCTAATAACCTTTCATAGTAGAGAGCTCATAAGGTGCCAACAAACATGACCGTCATTTCTTTTTTAGTCAAAGAGGGATAAACTTAAGCTGCCTCCTCTCTCCACCTCTGAGCATATTGCCTAAAGCTCTCAGAGGCTTTTTTTTCCATGTTCATGAGGGAAAGATGATCTAGGGCCCAATCGAGACATGCTTATATTGATTAAAGAAAGTGCGAGCTAGATCCGCCCATGTATGAATTCTTGTGGGGTCAAGCCCTATACACCATCAGAGAGCTGCCTCAGTTAGCCTGTCTTGAAAGAAATGAATTAGTAGTTTCTTGTTCTCTTCATACCCGATCATTTTTTGACAATAAATGCAAAAATGGGTAATAGGGTCGATAGTTCCATTGTACTTTTCAAAATTTGGCACTTTGAATTTAGGTGGGATGATGAGACTAAAAACAAGCCCTAACAACTTTGCGTCCACAATCCTAAATTTGTCACTACTTTCAATAGCTCGAAGGTGCTTCTCTAGTGATTAATACTTGTTCAAGTCTTCATAATTTTCTACAGGCCTCTTTTCTTTCTCTTACTCTATTTGCTAGTCAAGGTTTGGGACTATAGGCCTTGCCAATGAAGAGCCTACGCCTTGTAATTTTTAAATCAAATGGGATGTTGTTGCAGGATTGATGTAAATAAACGACTGAGTTGATGGGATGTTTGCTGCCAGAGGATGTTGTCTAAACAATGCCTTTTCCTGAGCATTGGTGGCTTTAGTACCACCATTCAAATTGCTTTTAGGATTGGTCGGTTTTTTTCCCACATCGACTGTGCTTGTTTGCCCTTTTTCCTTTAATGCCTCGGACAACAACATGGTTAGTTCAACAATTTGAGCTTGGAGTTCCTTATTCCTACAAAGTGATTGCTCTTTAGATTCCCCATACATGAGTTTAAGTCTTTCAATATGGGCTTGGTGACATTTTCCATCACTTTTTAATGATTACAAGTGTTATACCAATGACGAACTGTAAGTTTCATGTTTTAAAGCACTTTCACTTTAAACTATTACCAGATTAGGCTTTTATGATATGTTCATGTATATGTTTGATGTAATGAGAGTCAACATGCGATCATAAAGATAAATGAATGAATAAAACAATGAAAGAATTAGGTTAGTCATGCAAATTCAAAAAAAACAATTGGATTAAGGGGTAGCTCTACCAATAGCATCTTTCATTAAAGCAACAAAATGTCCTAATTACACATGATTAGATTCAAAAATGCCTAACACGATTACATTGCCTGATTACATGGTTCAAGAAATACAATATGTCCTGTTCATGGGTTTTAGTGGGCAAAATATTACGTGTCAAGGATCAGGCTACATCTATTATGTTCTCAACCTTTAATTAAGCTACCCAAATCTGCTCTGTGAGGTGGCGATGATGGTCCTGATAGTTTTGGCATGCGTGATCAACCACTTAAAGCCATTCTTACTTTTGCTATTCAGAGGCTCTTACCAATGTATTGACTTGGTCTTGGTGAGCTTGAAGAGAATGCTGTAAATCTTGAATTCTGAGTGTCAAAGCTTCAGTTTCAGCCCAGTTTATCATAAAATCCTGGACTCGAGCATTTAACCGTTCATTCTTCCATTGGTAAGTTGATGCAAGAGTGTGGGTTCTAACAAGCTTTTCCCTATTAACTTTTGTCATTTCTCTCCATTGATGTAGTTCTTTCTCAAGAGTAGCAATTTTTGCCCTCCACTCAACTGATGACTTTCTAAGTCTTTGGGACTTGCTTGCTTTGTTAAGGGCCACATAGTTTTTCTACAAACTCTCGAGATCCTCCTTAAGATAGTTTTTCTCTTTGATAGCCCTATTTACCTTACCATTTTGGAGGTAGAAGTCCATTCCTAATTGACTACTTTCCTTCTTTAAGTAGGTAATCTCCTTGGCAAAGGTCAGCTTTTCTTGTTCGAACTCTCGCTTGAGCAATTTAATCTTATATGGAAATTCGTCAACAGGTATTTATGATATCCCAATACCAGATAGGGGCAAGGCATCATTAATGTGATGGATCTTCCATTCATCATATCAGGGGTTATACCACCCTCTCTCAACATCTCTCTATGTAGTAGGTTTGTTTCCATGCATGAAAGGCTAGCTAAACTTTTGACTTGTAATCGAGCTCACCATAGTCGAAATCCTAAAGCTCTAAGTCTTGGATGGAAGGGATGAATTATCAGCACTGGAATTATCGAAGGAATAGAATGGGAGCATAGCTAGTGCTTCCCTATAGTTTCATGAGCGATACACAACTGTAATCTCTGCATCGATATATGATCATCTGTGAGGAAAACCAAAAAGCCTTCCATGTTACCTATTCCCTCTTGAGGTTTCAAAATTTCTGGACCCATTGCTCTTTAGATTTGTCTTGAGGCCATTTCTTTTTAAGTACTTTAGACATAGGGCTAAAGCTGGGTAAGAAGTTGTACGACATCCGACTTTCTTTAGGATAAAAATGACTGACGAGCCAAATATGAAAGAGTGGTGCACATCCAATAAAGTGACTCTTACCAATTTTCTCACAAAAATTAAGAGCTCGAATAGTTTCAATAGTGATGGCCAATGCAAGATTAATGTTGTAGCACAAATGAGAAAAGACATTTGCTACTATAGCTTCAATAAAGCTTAATGTCTTTAGGAATATGACCAAACCATATATCGCCAAAGCTTAGATATCTTGGATTTTTTGGATGTCAATGGTACTTGCCATTGCTTCTTTCAAACTTGCCCATGAGATGCATTCACTGCTCCTCTTTGTTTTGATACGACTCTCGATCTAAGACCTCATTGCCCTGAGGATTGAGCTAATCTTTTCTTGAAAGTTAGAGGGTTCAAAGTCTTATAATATATTCTATCAACCTTGGCTCTCTTGATGTTGAACAACATGGTATGTTCATTGACTATGAGAACCAAACCTTCATGATTGAATGTGAAACATTGATATGCTAGGTTTCAAAATAGAGATGTCCCTTACAACAGGCTGACATCCAAATGGACCTAGAGTAAAAAGCAATGTCTCGCTATCTCTTCATGAATAATTCATTCTTAGTATTATCCCGACTGGTCCATATATACTTAAGATCTTGCCAGTTATTCTAACGATACCCTATCTTGACCTTTTCATGCACTTTTGAGACAAACACTAGTTTAAGGATGTCCCTATCTTCATGCTGCCAGCATTCTCACCATGCTTGGACTTTCTCAAAAAGGCTTCAGGCCTAAAGTGGACTGTTGCTCCATGGTTGACACCCATTAATGAACATTGAACCATTAGCCAATTGTCCCATGATGATGATGATTATGATGAAATAATGCATATGTGATAAAGAAAAGCAAAAAAAAAAAAGGAAAAAGAAATGAGTTAGTAACCATACAAAATAATAGGCACAAAGATGAAGAAATGAAAGAATAGCAACAAAAAAGCATCACAAAATTTACCACGAGAATAGGCGGTACAATGCCTAAGGGCAGACATGGTGTTGAGACATTAAACGAATAGCATAATGATGCTTTTGCATTAAAAATTGCCTCGAAACAACATGATACCTCGTGACTACTAAAACTAACCATTTAAATGGTGACATCACTCATCACCATCTATTTTAAGTACATCCTAAGCCATCATTCGGACAACATGACAACTTATTTTGATCAAGTATAACTATTTTAAGGTGGCATTCAGGTCATGGCATTCGCTTATCATCACCCACTTATTAAAAAGGATTTGCCATTGAACATAACAGCATATCCTAAAGGAATAATCATGAAAATAAAAATGACAAATACGGGTGACAATGTTCACCCATCATTGCCCACATAACCACAGTATATATGAGTAAAGTTAAAAAGGGTTTCCTCGAGTGATCCTACTCTTTAGGTTATCCTAGCAGTAATCTGGAATGGTTTGGCATGGTTTAGCTAGTAGGGTTCACTATATAAGTTTAAGTTTACGCCTAATTTGATATTCGAATCACTCTTCTGTTTGGAAAGGATAGCCGAGGCACCCCAATCCTAGGCCTATCACGAGTTTGGCGAAAGAAGTTAGATCGATGGATGTATTTCCCTATCCAAATACGAAGGGTTACTCATGAGAGACATAGGTAATTTACACCCTGGAAGGTCTTGCCATGCCTATGCAGAAGGTTCCTCACAAAGGCGGACAGCTCATTTCCTGCTAACAATTAGGATACTAACCACAACATGGTGTTTGGTGGGAATCTAGTGCAAATGCAAGTGTATAGTGTGTGTCGGGGAAACAATCAGACCATTTTTTTATTCCCATATTACCATACTTTTCAAGTTGCTATTTATTAAGGAATGAACAATCCCTAACAATCACAAGATAAAACATAAAAGATAGAGATTAGTAGATAAAATACAAGGAATTATATCTAAATAATTATAGAGACTGAAAAACCAAGAACCAAGTGAGAAATAGCTAGTCATAGGCCTAACTATCTAAGTTCCCTAGTAGAGTCACCAATCTATCACCACGTGCCCGCCTTTAAAACTTTGGCTGATTAGAAGGGCATAACATGCTCGACCTAAAAATAAATAATGGTTGGTCATGGTCGAGCCTTTGAATCATCCTTTGATTTAGGATTTGAACTAGGCATAGTAGTATGAAAGGGGAAGACCATCGGAGGAATCGCTCATCTAACTAGTCTTGGATGGTCATCATAAAATGGCCATAAACTTGGAGTCACCACCAATCATTTTAAGCTAGGTAGGACTGGATGCCTATTTAAAACAATATTTCAAGTTATGAAACTCGAAACATCAATTTCAAGGTCTACAAAGTCCAAGGATTCATTGGTTGGGTTTGGGAGTTGGTTACATATAGGGAAGGATTAGCACCCCTATAATGCCCGAAATCGGTGCCTGCTAACTATGTCTTGCTCCAGTTTTGACTTAATCAGTTCCATTTGGTCATTATTTACATATAATCCCCTTTAATGCATGAAATTTTGGTGGAAAATGTAAATTTAGGTTTTTAGAGAAAATTAGACCATCTTTGCTCCTCGGACATGTGAGAAACATAGGAATTTTTTATGAAAATAATGTTCAGATTGGATTTGAAAATTTGGATTTCCCATATTAGGCACTAAAGGGATACCAACACAATTGCCTTGTAAATTTTATTGGAAAACAAATTTTAAATATGAATGCACGATAATCACTACAAAAAGGAAATACGTTAGTAAGACGACAAAGAACATAATAATAGCATAAACAAACAATCATAGACAAAAAGCATAAAAAAGGGATGATCGGAATGTGTCTCATAATTATCTTCGATCATTGAAGAATAACTGAGATAACAATTTAGAGATTGTTTTGGATTCGATGTTAATTTGCAGGACAAAAAGGATTTTAATCAAAATAATTTAAGGCATCCGAAATAGAGAAAATTTTTAGATTTTTTTAGGTAAAAGTAGGGCTGGAGTATCCCTCGAAGTGGTGGGGTTGGAGTATCCCTGAAGATAAAATTATGAAAATATTTAGGAATAAAGAGAAAATTTGAGTTTTTTTAATGAAGAACAGGATTGAGTATCTTCTTGGAGTAATAAGGTTAGGGTATCCCCAAAGATGAAAATTTTTTATGTTTTAAAAAAATGTTCTTTTTTTCCTAAAAAAAAGATTTTAAAAATAGAAATTTTATCTTAAGCCTTAATCTGAGTCTAAAGGGCTTCTGTTGTAGCAAAACCAATCGGATGCATTTCAAGACACTCGAATGTCTCTATAAAGGAAATTCAAAAATTAGCTTAAAAACAGGGAACAACATCGTGTCATCTCCTTTCCTGAATTTATTCTCGATCCATCCAAAGCTTTAAGCGATGAATAAGGTACCATTGGAAAGATGACTCGACAGGGTATAATGTAAAATATTCCAAAATTCCTAGAAAATCATTTCTAAGTGGAATTAATTTTTGAATTTAAGTTTGTCTTGACACTAGCAGCATATGCAAGGGAAAAGACACACCAAACTTTGAAAAATCATTTTAGGCTCATTCGGAATCATTAAATCATGAACAATACCTTTTCGAAATGGAAATTTCGTAAACATTTAATGAAAAATGTTTAAAAATTTTATAAAAAGTATCTAATGGGCCAAAATGGCCTAAATAGAGTATCATGTGTTAGTTCCAAAGGTTTCAGATAGCAAAAGTTTAAAAAATTATAACTCCCTCATTCGAGATGATCTAAGGGTGAACAAGACACTGTTGGAAAGGTATTTTGGTAACATTTAAGAAACAAATATAAAAAAAATCAAGGAAACTATTTTATGGTTCAAAAATGACGTTCCAAACTTAAACTACAATGCTGCCAGAGCAAAAATAGGTTCAAACGTCCAAACATCACAAGTTCAATTCGTAATCTTGGAGTAGTTTGGGACGATGAAATAACCTTTTGATTGTGTCACTAAAGAGGGTATTAGATTGAAGTTCAAGGCTTAATACTTTACAAAAGAAAACTACATTTTATTTCCATGAATCCAGACCTAAGAGTTTTAGTTTGTCCCCAAGATTAGAGGACCAATGTGATATAACCTTAAATCCATGCTAATCTTTATCTATTGGAGGTAGCATGAACTTAGGGATTTCTTTTGAAAATAAGATTTTTAGCAAACAGGCATGCATCTTGACAAGAATGACATGTATAAAACATAATATGCACAAAGATGAACAAGGACTAAACAGGCAAACACACAAAGGTGACATTTTAACATAGAAATAGGTGACAAAATGTAAGAAGATGACAAATAAGTTATATGGAAATGATATGAACATATTTAGACAAAGGAATGCAGGATAGAGTTTTCAAGGTAGCATTTTTATGTCATGAGACTCTTTAAAACACAGAAAATGCATGAATATATGTAAGACATGTTAAGGTAAAAATTTAAGCATGTGTTAAGCATGTGAAAATAGATAAAATATGTCAGACAATGCATAAATAAGGGACTAGTCTGATGATAGAATGAAAGAGTAGAAGTTTGGCCTACCAAACAACCTGAAGGCATCACAAAAACATGAAGATCTTAAGACTACAATAGCCAAGGCAACAATAATGCATAAGGGCCCTAGGATGATTATGGTAGCATAAAGGGCTCACTAAAATGAGGTAGATGATAAAAAAAGAAAATGTATGGAACAAGGTAGAAAATATACCAAAAAGCTTGAACTTTTCTTCTTTCATAAAGCAGTGACTTGTAGCTCAGTTCTTTCCATCTTTTTGCTATTATGTAGGAAGAAAAAGATGAAAGAAAGAAGCTTTCTAGTAATAAGGTTGCTAGGGGTGTTTGAAGGGTGAAAGTGTGTGAAAGGTTGAATTCTTAGAGGTTTTCTGGTGGCAGTTCAGGGGAGCTACAAGAATAGAAGAATGTTAAGGATGAAAGGAAATGGAAGAATATTTTTGTGAGGGCTGAAAATTGCTAGAGGATTCTTAGGAATAGGTGAAGCTTTGAGATTGCTGGACAGCTCTTTGGGAATGGCTGAAGGTCTTTTTTTTTTATTCTTTGCTCAGCCAATGCTTTTAGGATATAAAGAATGGGCATTTTTAATCTTTCCCTCCTAGACTAGGGGACATCTCCAACTACCATGCTCAACTAGTCTTCTTTCCATTGGTTCTGCCATGCTGAGAAAAGGGACACAAAAGTTGCAATAGCCTTCGAGTTAAAGATATGCCTAACATGCCCTCTTACAACCATATATCTTATGAAAGTGACCCTTGCCATTGCCTGTTTGGACTCTAAAAATTCATTTAAATCCAATCATAAGCCCAAAGTCTAGGTTTGCACTGATTTATGATGGTTTCTCGATGCAAAAACATGTTTGAATCAGATTTTTAAAGTCTAAAAAATTGGTCTGAATTAGCAAAATGCCTTAGTGTATCGATACAAAATATGTTGTATCGATGCATAAGGCAATTTTTACCCATGAATATCGATACAATGAGGTGTGTATTGATACTAAAAGCAAAAAATTATTTCTAGCCTCGAGACTTAGAGGCTTGTATCAATACTCCATGGATTTGTATCAATACTTATGCTTATGTATCGATACATTTTGCCAAAAATCACAAGTTTAGCTACTGCCAAGGTTTATATTGATACAATCATGCCATGTATTGAAACCCCACATAGGTACTGATACCAACCCTCTTGTATTGATACTACATGTGAAAATTTAGGTTTTTGGTGAAGTAAAGGCCTCACATCAATACTCATGTACCAGTATAACTTGCATAAGCCTGTGGCTTCCCGATTTACCTTAACCTGGTCATAAACAGGGGGAAATTGATCTATATGCTCATCTAAATGACTTCGGAGACACCGTGAAAAATAACCTTTGATGCCTCATTTATATTTTTCTTTAATATGACTCTTGGGCATTTTAGACCTTCCAAGAATATTTTTTTGCCTTAAGCCATGTTGCCTAATAGTACCTGGTGACATGACACCTAATAGTCACCTCCCAATTTTGATTTTTTATTTTCTGATTCTATCATCTTTCAATTGAATGTTGGGATGCCAAAAGTGGGCCTAGACATAATAAGGTGTCTACAATTATAAACCTCTTAGTTCTTCTATGTAGATTTCTTCATCTAATCTTCATTTAAGAAAACAGTTTTAACATTCGTTGGGTGTTTTTTGAGATTGTTAAAGCCACTTAGCCACTAAGATTTGAAGGGATGTTATTCTCATAAATGGTGAGTATGTATCAAAATAATCAAGCTTTTTCTTATGTTTGTATCCATTTATGACAAGCTAGGCTTTATATTTATCTATAAATCCATTTACCTTCGTTTTCCTCTTAAATATGAATTTGGATCCCAATGGCATATGCCCATAAGGAAGATCCACCAATTCCCATTTATGATTTTGCATGCTAAATTCTGTTTCATTGTTAACAGCCTTTTTCCCATAACGGTGCTTTTAGAAATGACATAGCTTCTTTCAAACTTTAAGATTCATTTTCTAGCAAATAAGTTAGAAAATCCAGACCAAAAATAGTTGGTACTTTAGCCCATTTACTCCTTAAGGTTTTAACTTATTCCTTCTCATCCACTTATGGATCACTACTTGAGTTCTCATGAGTTCTCTTTGTATTCTTATTTTCTTATGCTTCCTTGTATGGAAATACATCTTCAAAGATGACATATTCCTCGATTTAATTATCATATTGACATGAATCTCAAGAATATCCAACTTATACACAAAAAAATAATAAGTTACACTATTGTATGCATATCCAAAGACTACGCAATCAATAGTCGTAGGTCTAATTTTGACCTTTTTTAGGCAGAGGAATCGCTACCTTAGTAAGACATCCCTACACTTTCATGTATTTGTAAGATGGTCTTGAACCCTTCCATATCTCATATGGTGTCTTGTCTAATTTCTTATGGGGTATTTTATACAAAGTATAATTGGCTATTAAAATAGCTTCCTTCACAAATTTTAAGGTAACTCTGAACATGTCAACCAAATGCGAATCCTATGTTTCAATTATTAGTTCTTGTGTTTCGCAATACATTTTCTTAAGTTGAATAAAAAGTAATGGTTTCATGGATTATTCCATGTTTCGAACAGAATTCATTAAATAATGAATCGTGTTCCCCACCTCTAACACTTCTTATTTCTTTAATCTTCTTGCTTAGTTGATTTTCAACCTTAGTTTTATAGAGCTTAAAAGCCTTTAAGCCTCGTCTTTGCTTTATAGCAAATAGACATAACAATATCTTGTGCAATAATCGATAAAAGTAATGAAATACTTTTTATTGCCTCTAGTTTGCACAAACTCTAAATCATAGATTTTTTTGTGAATTATATGTAAGATTTCACTTTGTCTTTCTGTCAAATAGAAAGAAGTTCTAGCAAATTTTGATTCTATACAAGTTTCACACTTGTAATTTTTATCTATCTGAATTTTCAAAAGCAAATGCAAATTACTAATCCTTTGCAAAGTCTTATAATTAATGTGATCTTATTTACCATGCCATAAATTGTTTTATATATTTTTCATGTTCTTTGGTATAATAGTTATTACATTAAGCTTGAATAACCCATCACAATGATATCCCGTCCTAGCAAATATCTCGTATTTCGAAAGTGCAAACTTGTTAGACTCAAAATGTAACCTATATCCATTCTTGCTCAAAAGTGAGTTAGAAACTAAGTTCTTGCAAATTTCAGGGGCATAAGCAAAATTGTTGAAGGTTAGTTTTTTTTCAAAATTCATTTTCAACACCACTTTCCCATGGCCAAGAACCTTGAGCTTAAAGAGTTACCCATAAATAACTCTTTATATTCGATAGAACTCTTTTATCAAAACACACATGACAAATGGCACCTGTATTAACACACCAAGTCTTCAAGTTTTCAACCATATTCACTTCAATCACAGCAGTGGCTAGCTCAATCTCATCATTTAAACAAGTTGGCTTGAACTTTCCTTTTCTTATTGTTATTTTTGTTCTAATAACAGTACTTTTTGGGTTTGTTATAAAAAATGCAAGTTCTCATGAACTTTTTAACATCGGCACCCTTGTTCCTTGGGAAGAACTTTAACTAATATATTTCTTATTGTTGGTCTTTTGTAAATTTTCCATGACATTTTCCTTAGTTTCCATAGTTTAAGTTCTGACCTGTTTCTCTAAACCCAGGTTATCTTTTTTAATCCTCAATTAGGTAATCAGGTTTTTAACATCATCTTTTTCTTATTGTTCTTGGGGTAGTTCATGAAATCCTTCCACAAACGTGGTAGCTTTTCAATCAAGGCAGCCACCTTAAATGAATCACTGTGATCCATTTTTTAGCCATTAATTTCATGGAAGATCCATTGAAACTCTTAGACCTGACTAATTATGGTTTTGGAGCCCACCATTTTAAAGTCCAAAAATCTACCATCCATAAATTTCTTTGTATCAGCATCTTTGATTCTGTACGTTTGGTACATGGACTTCCACAACTCTCTTATTGTCTTAATAGGACTATACATATTATATAATGTGTTTTCCAATCTGTGATGATGTCATTTTTGCACAGAAAATCGAAACGCTTCCATGCTTCAACTGAGGCCATAGTAGTAGCACATGTTTCTCCTTCTTAAAGAATTGGGGCCTCCTACTGTAAAATTTGGCCGTAAGGTAGAACTACATCTTTTGCTGCCACTTCCACCTCATTGAATTTCTTAAGTCCCTCTCCATGCGTCACATACAGAGGTAATTTCACTTCAACCATCTACTATTCAAGATAACAGGATCAACTTAATCTATTATTCAAACTTCTTTTAAACAAGTTGAATCTCAAAATGATATACATATAAATCTGAACATGGATATCAAAATTAAAATTAAATACCAAACTAGAATTGGTAAAACGACAATCTCATTCAAACTGCATATATAATATCAAAGAAATGTAAAAAATACTACACAAACTATTAAACCAATATATATATATATGTAAATGTACTATAAACGTTCAAAGAGAAAGAAAATATATTAACAAAAATATATTTTACAAACAAGTCATTTAAATATATATATATATATATATATAATAAGACAAAGCATAACTTTCAACGTTGTATGTAAAAGCTGATTCAATTAGGGATCAATGTTGAAAGTAAACATAAACATATATACTAACTTCAATTTAGAAAAGCATAAAATAAGACTGAAACTAAACTTGAATTATAAACAGAATTGTCTAATTATATAAAGTCAACTAGTTTCAATAAGTAATAAGCAAAAAAGGATAAAGACTTGTTAAAATAGAATATAGAAACAAACAACCAATATATATAAATAATATATATATATATATATAAACAATATATAAAAGTAACAATAATGATTGTAGAAACTTCAATGAAGAATCAAAATTAAATTCAATTATTTAAAAACTAAACATGCCTTTCAGTAAAAAGATATAAGTAATAAAACATAAAACACAAGGAATAAAAGTAGTTTAGAAATCATAATATTGAAATAACAAGATTCCAAAAAAACTTTAAAACATAATATATATATAAATGGATAAACATAAATAAAACAATATTTGAATAAAAATATCAACAATTGAATAGAAAAAACAAAATGTCCCAGAAATAATTAAGCAAATAGTATATATGTATATTAAAACGTTTAATCGTCTTAAGATTGTTGGGAAATTATGCACTAAAAAATATATTCAATACTGCACCAAAATAAAATTAATAGATACAGCATCATAAATATAATGATGAAATTATAGTAACATCTTAAAAAATTATATGAAAATAAATACGAACAAAAAATGTAGACACCTAATTATAACAATAAAAAATAGATTAAGTCAAGATATGAAACCTTTGACCTTAAGACAAGTATTGCTTGTCTATTGTGCTTAACATTTGTCACAATTTGTCTCCTAAGTCTCTCAATCTTGTTGCAGTTGCAAGCATGATAATGACAACTGCTCGAATCTTGAATGTAGTGCATTTTCTCTCAGATTAGAAGCTGATAGAACTGATAATAGAGAAAAACATAGAATATTTGCAAACAAAGAAAAAAATATGCTAATAGTTTCTAATTTTTAGACCAAATTAAGAAACTATCATAAACAGATTATTTTAAAAACTAACAATGCACCCATTCAGATAAGGATAACCATTTTTGACAAATTTAAAATTTTAAACTATTCAGATAACCCAAAATGTCTTAGTCAAACATAATTTCATTTGGGTTAGATCAAACCCAACGAGTTAGGCTCAAAACTCTAAAGGGTTGGATTCCAAAAGATAAAGCCCATTGGACTTTTAATCCAAACCCAAATCTAAGCCCAACTCGATTTGGTGCACATACTAGTGTGTTTTTTCAAAGCATGTGTCAACTTTAGAACAAAAACTTGGGTGCCCCTTAAAGCCTAAACCCCTCTAAGAACTAAGCTTATATGTTCCACTAACATAAGCTTTGATTATCCAATATGGGATTGCACATGCCATACAACACTAACCAATTTTCTTTCTCTTCAAGTGGACACAATGAGATTAATTTCTCATTCACCATGGATATCAATCATGTAATGTAAGCTTACACCTTGTATCTAGGTATGACAACCTACATATACCATAGGATAAACCTTATAGTATTTCATATTTTATATATATACAACTTAGCACTAATATCCAACATATAAAAAATCTATTCACTGAGTCATTGCCAACGTCGGTTTTTAAGAAGGATGTCCATATGACATTAGAATGCACCAACTAAAAGACATTGTTTTCATGATATGTTTCACCTCTTATGAAGAAAGTGCATTCGACTTAAAAATAATTATCTTGAGAAGGAAGTGTCCTTTTAACTTAGACTTTCTTTTTTGATGTGATGGGAGCAAGAAAGTATGAATTCTTGACTTTTAATCATCAGTAGGGACAGTCAGAGGAAGTACTCATCCAACTAGTTTAGATGGCCAACACTTAGAGTCGCCATCGATCATTTAGTCTAAGCGTGATCACTTGAAACATCGATCCCATGGTTTGCATGGTCTAGAGATTCAACAATTGGATTTGGGAGCTAGTTACGCACAAGGAAGTATTAACATCCCCATGACGCTTGAAATCAATACCTTCTAGCTATGTCTTAACTTGTTTCAGTTTTCTCGATTTTAACTTGTCATTATTTTTGATAAATCCTATTCATATGCATGAATTTGTACAAAATAGTAAATTCAAGTTTTAAGGAAAATTTTAATCCCATATGTGTCCCAGAAAGGTGAAAAAATAGAGATTTTTGACAAAAATGATTTCTAGACTTGATTTTTAAAAACTAGATATTTCGTGTCAAGTAATAGAGGGATACCAACATGAAATATTTATCTTTGTGCTTTTTGAAAATAATTTTGAAATATGAATGCAAAATAAGCACCACGAAAAGAAACATGTTAGTAAGATGAAAAAAAGAGATAATATTGCATAAAATAAATCACACAAAAAAGGAAAGAAAAGAGACGATTCAAATATATCTTGTAGCTGTCATTGGTTATCTAGAAATAACCAAGTTGCCAATTTTTAAGACATGTTTGGATCCGCTAGTTGATTGAGGCATGAAAACGAGTTTGAATTTTAAAAAGTCTAGAAAAAAATCTAAGAGAGAGAAAATTTGGATTTTTGATGATTTTTGAAATAGTGAGATTGGAAATTTTTAAATTGATGAAAATCGATTATTTCTTGACAAAAATGACAATTTTGACAAAATCAATGATTTTTTATTTAAAAAGGGGATTGATAAAACTATGAGTGATAAAATTTGAAAAAATACATATGCCTAGATCTGAGCCTAGGGGATTGACATAAGCTCTTTTTTGACTCGACGATGTTGATCGAGGTCACTTAGAGGCACTTAAATGCCTTAGAGTGAGAATTAAAAAAATAATTAATTTTGATAAACACCAAAAATAGGGGATAGCATTACGCTAGTCCTCTTTTTGATTTTATGCCGAGATAATCCAGAGGTGGTAAAGGCCAGGTGAGGTATTAGAAAAGGTGATTCGACAAGGGTTAATGTAAAAGTATTCCTAAAATCCTAAAAAATCACTTTCTAATATAAAATAATTTTTGAAGTTCGGTTTAATGCAACTATAATGCAACTTTGAAAAATCATTCTCAACTCATTCAAAATCTTAAAATCACAAAAGATACCTTTTCAAAAAGGGACTTTTGCAAAATTTTTAGGACAAATATTTTTAAAATCTAGAAGGATCATTTAGTGGGCCGAAACAACCTAAACAAAATTTTAATCATTGATTCTGAGGGTTTCGGACAACAAAGGTTCAAAAAATCATAACTCCTTCATTTAGAATGATCCAAGGGAAACGAAATACCTTGGAAAGGTAATTCAATGTCTTTAAATGGAAAACACAATAAAATTCCAAAAAAAAAAATTTAATTTGAAAATTTATTTTTAAAGTCAAGTTTATTATGTTACTAACGCTAAATAGGGGAATTTTAGGGTTTTCAGATTTCCTAAGACTAGACTTAAGTTATAGACATTTGAATGCCTATAACAAAGATAGGTCAGTGACAGTAGCTTCACGAGCTTATTTGCACTATCCTAGAGTAATTTGGAGCGATGAAATAACCCATTAACCATATTACTAGCAAGAGATGTTACATAACAAAATCGTAGTGTTTAACCTTATTTAATCCTTAAATCCAAACATGGAGAGCTTGATTTTTCCCAAGATTAGAGGACCAATTGATAAAAAATTTTAAGTTCATATTAATCTCCATTTATTGAAGGTAATATGGACTTAATTTAAGAGTACTTGCCTTAAATAAACATCTTAGTTAATGTAGACTCAATGAGGTTCTAGAGCTTGGGTGAGGTATTGTTGGAAAGGTAACTCAATGAGGATTGATATAAAAATATTTTAAGAAATCCCTAAAAATTGCTTTTTAGGAAGAAATAACTTTTCAAATTGGGTTTGAATCAACACAGACAACACATGTTGGGGAAAGGGTGCGATGAACTTTGGAAAATCATTTTGAACACAATTAAAATCATTAAGTTGCAAATGATACCTTTCCAAGAAGGGAATTTAACATAAATTTTAGGAAAAATATCCAAAAATTCTAGAAAATTCATTTGAGGGATCAAAATGACCTAAACAGAATGTTAATCATTGATTTTCAAGGGTTTAAGTCAACTAAAGTTTAGAAAATCCTAACTCCCTCATCCAAAATAATCTGAGGGAAAGCAAAATATCGTTAGAAAGGTAATTTAATGTTCTTTAAGGGAGAAATTCTAGAAAAATATTGAAAAATTTTTTAAGGTTTAAAATAATTTTTCAAGTTAGGGTCGCAGAGCTAGCAATGCAAACTAGTGAAATTTTTGGTTTTTAGGTTTCCTAAAGCTAGGCTCGATTTCCTATTTGCACAATCTTAGAGTAGTTTAGGATGATGAAAGAGCCCATGAACTGTATCATAAAGAAAAGTACTAAACAGAAGATTAAGGTACATGTAACTTAAGGAAAATCAAAAGACAAATTTTGTTTTTGAAAATTAAAATATTTAGCCTCATTTAAACTTGAATCCATTAATGAAGAGTTTAATTATTCTCTAAGATTTGAGGACCAATTGATAAAAAAAACATTAAATCCATATTAGTGTCCATTTATTGAAAGTAACATGGACTTAACTTAGGGAGTTATGAAAAAAAAAACATATTTTTGACAGAAGAACAAGATAACAAGCAAGCATTTTTAATCAAGTAGAATACTCAAATATGACATCAAATGGTGGAAACAAGCTAGAAAATTAAAATGATACAATCATTAAACAAATATGCTGAAAAATATAAGAAAGACATTAATGATGCATGAATATACCAAAATGTGTTTGTGGAGACATGAAACAATGATATGAGCATGGAGGAAAATACTTTCATAACATGAACATGTGCTGGAAATTTCATGACAGCATAAAGATATGATTTTTAGGCAAGAAAAATGCATAAACATACCAAAGTGTGCTTATGAAGGCATAGAATATGATATATGCAAAATAGAAAACGTTTTCATGACATGACCATGGGCTGGAAATTTCATTACAACATAAAGACATGATTTTTAAGCATAAATGCATGATAAAATTATAAACTTATGAACAAGACATCAAAGAAAATGCATGGAACTTACAAAGAGGTCATGGTTGCATGAAAAAAGGTCACTAACATGATATAGAACAAGAAAAAAGCAAAAAAAAAAAATAAAGAGATAAGTTGAGAAGATACACCAACAAGCTTGGAATCCTAGATTACCAAGAAGTCCTAACAACTTTGTTTAGTTTTTCTCTTAAAAGTTGAGCTTTTTCTAAACAAAGATGTTGTATTTTTAGCTTTTACTTACTCACTATGACTTAGCAAGAAGAAAAGCAAGCAAAATGGCTTTAAAATGGTTTTTTGGAGGTAGTATGAAGGCTACAAGATGAAAATATTTTGATGTTGATAGTGGCTAGTAAGTGTGTTTAGAGAATGTAAATATTGAATGTTCCAGCCCCTCTCAACTGAAGTCAATGTTCTTTTATAAAGACATGTGAATAGTAAGGACAAAATGTGAAAAGGAAGGGCAATTTGTAACTTTAGTGCATGTACCTTATAAGAAGACATGATACTATGCTTAGCTATCACTTAATTTCATTGGTTAGCTCAGCAAAAACCATGAATCCAAACCACTTTATGTAGATGAGCTACGAGAAGGATAAAGACTACCCTTTAACAATATGAATTAAGTCATGAAAATGCCCCATGCCATGGCTATTTAGGCCTAAAAAATTCAATGAAACCCAATTACAAGTCCAATGCTGAGGCTTGGTATGAATTTGGAGGATTTTTATTGCCAAAAATGTGGTCAAATTGGAATTTTGAATCAATGGTGCAAGAGTTGAAAAATGCCATGAATTAGGCAAATTTGCTTAGATGTATTGATACATCAATACAATAAGCAATTATGCCCAGAAAGTATTGGTGCATTTAGGCTTGTATCAATATAATCACTTATGTATTGATATTTTGGCCAAAAATCATGATTTCAGTACTACCAAGCCCCGTATTGATAAAATTGACAAATGTATGATACATTGAACAAATGTATTGATACACTACCATTTGCATTGAGACAACCAGTGGAATTTTAAATTTTGCAAATGTAAAGACTTGTATTGATACATAAAGGCTATGTATCGATACATTCATGTAATAATGTGAATTTTATGTACCTTTGGTCCTTCAAACACCTCACCTTAGCTAAGAATGATGGGGGATTAGTCCATAATAGTTTGAATAGTTTCAATAATGCCTCGAATGATATCCTTTGATGCCTTAGATGTTGGCCTAGACAAAATAAGTATCTATACATGTCATTGCATAAAATTGCAACATTAGCAATGACTTTAAAAACAATTTAATTTGATTTTCAATGTTTTAATCATAATGACAAGTTGTCATCTCGAATTTTAATGTTATACATAATGACAAAAGAAGTTGCTCTAATATTGTTACATTAGCAATGACTTTGAAATGTTATTATTGAATTTAATTTATTCACTATTCTTTAATGACAATTAATATATTGCAAAAAAATTGTCATGTTGATAATGAGATTAGAAGTCATTTCGAAATATAACAAGATATTGTAACATTTAAAAATGTTGTTGCAAAATATTGTTATATTTGCAATGACATTTTTAATCATTGTGTCTCTTATTTTTCTTAATATTATATACAACGAAATCTTTTATCATTGTAAATGACTATTATATACATAATGACAATAAATTATTGCCAAAATGTGATTATATTGGAAAAAACTATTAATGTTGTTGTTGAATTTAATTTCTTATATATACTTTTAAATGTCATGTTTTAAAATTACCAAATCTATTAAAATATTATACAAAAAAATCAAAATATTAATAGGTATCTTATTATAAGGTTTTACATTAATCTATCTACAATAAAATAAAAAAAGTGCAAAAGTAATCAATCATCAAATAACAAAAATAGTACTCCTATTTATTTATTTTATTAAAAATTAGTATAAAATAACATAGATATCTTAATTTGATATACTAATTTCAAAAAAAAATGTATATCGTAGTATATCTTGATTTTGATTTTAAAAATTATTTCTTTTTTTATTAAAAGAAGTCTAATAGTAATAGGCGAGATAATTTGTTTTAAATGATAACTTATTAGTATAAATTATTTTAAAATAAAATATTATTAGTAAAATATTTTAAAATGATAACTTAAATTATAATAAAGACAATTAAGATAGTCAACATCGTACTGCTGAACGTGTCATTTTTGTTTTGATACTGATACATATCGGTAATAATATCAACATACCATTTTTGTGTTTACCATATTTTTCAAACGCCTTTTATATATATATACATATTTAAGGCATATTTTCAAGTTTCTTAATAAAATATATATTATATAGGCATACAAGTTTACCTCTATTATATATATGTATATTTATTTATATTCAAATATAAATTGTAAAATTATAAATATTTAACATTCAAAATTTTTAAACATCAAATTGTAGACACCTTATTTTGCTCGGGCTAATTTTTAGCAATCTGGAGCATGGACATAAGAGGGGGCGACGTCGCCCAGCAAAAATGTATTTTGAAAAGGTCAAGGAGGCCTAGGGATCATATCAAAAGTAAATGCAAAGATGTGGCATCAAATTACATAGTACAAGGTGTTCGAGGATAAAATATATGAGAAAATTCATAATTTTACTTGAATGTATTGATACATGGTTCTCATGTATCGATACAATACTTCAACGTGCTAAAAATTTGAAATGTCCCCATTTGTATTGATACAATATGTAGATGTATCGATACATGAGCCTCTGTATCAATACAGGACCTCATGTATTGATACTAGGCCATGCCAAGACCAAAACATGCATTCTGTAAAGAAATGTATCAATACATATCAACATGTATAGATACATTGGTTCATAGTATCGATACAATGTTCATTGTATCGATACCATCAAGGTTTTTGGACCAAATGTATCGATACATTATATAATATATCGATACATGCAGGCTATTTTCACGGTCCAGGCATCATTGACTCATCCATCATTGATACAAAACTCGATTTTAACTCGTTTCTTTGATCAGGAAAGATTAAAACACATGTCAAATTATGAGTTTAGACTTTTAAATTAATCAAAACATTTTTTAAGTCTAAATTGGATCAAAAGGGTCAATGTCATTTTATCACCCGACTCCTTCCTAGTTGTTGGCCAATGTCACCATCAGCCACCCTATTTGCTAGAAAATCATTTCAGCACTTAAACCAGCCACCCTATGCCCATCACATTGGTAGCAAGTTGCTCTCTACAGCCACCCTATGGCCACCATGCTGACATCACCTTGTCCCCCTTGAGAAATGACCAAAAACACCTCCAAATTGGCTCCAAAATGCTAGTATAAATGGACCACTTCTATCTCAGTTGAAAGGAGGTTAGATTCGAGCTGATTTTTAGCTTCCAAAAACACATTCACACATAAAAAAAAAACTAAATCCTATAGCTCTTCACCCACCAGCTAAAAACGACCTCAAAACACTCACTCTCAACCTCCACACATTCTAAAAATCACCCTTATCCATACTAGAACCAAAACCTCATTGTCTCTCTCTTTTTCTTGCTTGCTTACAACAAGGAAAAGAGGGAAATTCAAGCCATCTCTATTGCTCCAACTATTTGGCCAAAGTTAAAGTTTTGTTGGTATAACTTCCTACTCTATCACTTACATTTT